>CM038794.1:257550307-257615285 GCA_021764765.1 Vicia sativa | reverse complement strand
CAAAACTTCATAGATCTCATGTGGCCTCAAGGAAATCCAACTTTTAGGTAATTAATATTTTATTTTCTTAAAATACATCACACATATAGACTTGCTAGACATGTATGAATTATTATATGTATCAAATATTTTATATCTAAAATATATATAAAGTAATTCATTAAAATTTAAAATGAGTTTGATTAGACGAATTTCAATGCTTAATACAGGCATGGACTAATGGGAGACTTGAGGCACCCATACACAGAGTGGTGGCAGGGGATGAAGAGAGATTTGTATTTGTATTTTTTGCAGTGCCAAGGGAAGGTATGATCATTCAGGGGCCACCTGAATTTGTGGATAATGAAAACTACCCTAAACGCTACTGTCTGTTTCACTATGATGAGTATGTCTATTATCAACATTCAACTGGAACACAAGATGCTCCATTGAAAAATTTAGTTGGACTTTGATCTTTATTATTATATGCAAGTCAATTTCTCTAATTGTAATAAAGTAAGTAATTAGATGGACTCGCTTTTAAATAAAGAAGTATCAATCAAATAGTATGTGTTGCCTTCATATATTGAAAAGTAGTATGTTCAGGAATTGCAATCTTGTTCATTATCTTATACTAGCATATGTATACATAGATACTATAATATGCATGATTTTTCGGACATAATTTTATATTTTGTTCTATAAAAACTAAATTAATAAATAAAAGGTTTACTATTGATAAAATAAAAGAAAGGTGAAATTGTAAAATAATTGGTTACATCGCTCATTATCACTTCATTTATATATATTTCAAATAAAGTAAATTATTAACTATTCCTTATAAATTTAGGAGTAATTTATCTCTTATGACATGTCATTACATATTAACTAAAATCAAGAATTAAAATAAAATAAAGAAAATAATATGTATTTTTTTAGTAGTAAGATATTGGTATGTCAATGTGAGTAATGATTCTCGTATTGATGGAAAAAGAGAAGCCATCGTGGAAGATGGTAAATGAACCATGATCCTCCTGTAGTCCCAAAACTAAGGGTCACTAGCGAGATCGCACCGCTGATCTCAAGACACGTAAGATTTCTGGTAAAATTACACTATTTCCGAATCGAGACTATCCTTGGCCCAAACGGCTTCCAGAGCTCAGTGGAAATAATGTAATGGTCACACACAAAGGATACCCGACTTTATAAGTACTCCGTGACCACGCCTATGCTAAGAATGTTTTTGGTAATTAAGACTAGTAACTCACAACAACAAATGGACAAGTAAAGTAAAAGCAATAAAAGCAGAAAAATGTAAATGTATTGCATTAAAATAAAAGTTTGTTGATTCACGACATCAAAAATTGCAGACTTTTCTTCCTTTAGCGCAGAATGAATGTATTTTGTAGTTATTTTGTAGTACAAATGAACATCTATAATTCTAAGAATTCTAACTTATTTATAGTAATTATAAATAATCGCTAAAGCTATCAATCTATCGAGATTTATCTTTGGAAGTAACTTCTCGCCTAATGCTTCAAATTCTCTCATTTTGAACCCATGTATCCACGAACTTCCAAGTAACTCATCCAAGATCTAATTATTTGACTCCTTCCCCGCTCGTGGTCTTCAAAGGAACCTTCGTATTCTGACTACTTCTTTAATCAAAATTTCTAAGTCCATACGAATCCATTTCGACAAGAAAGATCATCTCGACCAATTCTCTTTGAACTCAAATCAACACTCCATCATATAACATGTCGACACAATCACCTTTCCTAACGCTTGCTTCCGATCGATTTTAGTTTGGCCTTCAAGCCAAAGTTCCAACCAATGCTTCTCTAACCCTACCTTTAACTTTGTTAACATTCCAAAACTACCTCTTTAAGCTGGTCCTTATACTCTTTAGGAACTCTTGCCTCCTAATCATGCCCTTAGTTCTCTTACAAAATTTCACCAATAAGAGGATATTGAATTTTTTAGTGAGAAAAAATATAGATCAAATATTTTAAGGTTTTTTAGTTAATATGTGATTTTAAAATTAATTTTAAAATAAAATTTCTATTGGTATATATTATTGAGGATAAATTATCACTAATTAAAGGGGTAGTGTAGATCTCAATTTTAAATAATTAATTATTTTAAATATAAATAGGTTCTTGACCTTTTATATTTTGTAATTAATTCAAAGGTATTCAGAGATCAATTAAATGAATTTGTTCTCACTAAATCAATAATATAATTTATTTCAATTTTAATTATTAGATAATATATATTTTATAATGAAATATTTTTAATAATACTCTCTCTCTCTTTATTTTTTCATTTTTAGAAATTAATAATTTTAGTTAAAATTACAATTAATTTATGAAGCAAATTATATTATAGTTAAAATTACAATTAATTTATAAGCAAATTAATTTATAGTTAAATTACAATTAATTATATTATGAAGCAAATTTTTTCTAATTAATTATTTTATATGTAATCTTAAATACTATATTTTTAAGAAAGGTAATTTTTAAACAATAATTTATTTTCTACTTAGTATTTGATATATTTTATTTTAGATAATGAAATATTTTTTAAAAATGATTAGACCAGTTCGAATCTTGTGTTAGAGTATAGATAAACACATAAAAATTTATATGTAATTCAATCAAATTTCGCTTAAGAATATAGAGCCATATAGTTCCATCTTATTGATTTGATATGAATTAAATACATTACCTATGAGTCAAACCTCAACAATCTCCATTTCTATTAATATCAACTTCATGAAGATTGGATTATCGTTATACCCCAAATTTTGACCTAATATACCACCTTACATTTGCATCATTGCATAACTAACAGCCTGTATAAAGCATTAATCGGGTATAGCATTCACAGGTCAAATTAGGGTTCAATGATTTTCATCCCATTCAAGAGCTAACCAATTAGGTTTGAGATTTTCTCACTCCATTTGATCTATCTTGATCAAATCATCGCCAATCCTCGATATCCATTTTCTTCATCGATCAATCGAGGATCGACCAATTAGGTTTTGGTTTGTTGGAGGCCTCCTCATTTTTTTGACAGTGAATGACTTTTTATAGATATTGGTCATTATATCTTAGATACAACATCTTGACCTAATTTCTGATTCAAACATCACAGAGAAATTACGTAATTCATCAATGCTTTAGAAACATCCGATGAAATTTCATCTCAAGATAGAAAAGTCAAACTTTGACTTTGGTCAAATTTTCAAAACAAAACTTTTCCATCATCAAAATACTTCAAATGATCCATCATGATCATAAAAATCAAGAATTTGAAAAGTCAACAAAAGTCAAAAGTTTTCATACTTAGAAATTTTTCTAATGTTGAAATTTCTTATTTTTCCAAACTTCGCCATTTTTCACCAAGTTCCAATTGGAATTTGAAAAAACTCAAAACATGAAAGTTGTAGATCATGGAAAAATCTTTCCAAAATGTCCAAGAACTCTCAAATCCATGGAGTCTAGATACACTTTGAAATTGAAACATAAGGCTCCATGACACTTGATTTTCAAAGTCAAAACATCAAAATTATAGGTCATTTTGTGTTTCTTCATCTAGAAGCTTAACCTTGCCAAGTGGATGGATGAACTGATAAATATCAGCCTAGAGTGATAATTGAAAGGATTGGATCAAAATGTAAAATATAGCACATGGTGAAAAAGGAAGTTTCCTTTTGGCAAATACCATTCTTGCCTCTAAGTTATCTTTGAATCACCAAAAGCTTGTCCTTCTTGCCTAACATTTCAGAACTTGTTGCCTATAAAAGGATCACATTCAAGCTCAAACCACACCAAAGCAAATGCAAAAACATGCTTTCACTATACTTTCTTCAAAATCAAGTAATTTAGTAAAAGTGGAATTAGTGCCTTTTGAAATTCGGATAAAATCAGTGGATCTTTGGTGTCTAACATGTTTCACGATCATAATTAAACTTGTTCCAAGCTTAAAAACAACTTGATCAAAGCTAAAAATCAGAAATCACTTGTTATAACATAAGCTTCAAATCGCCATGGAATTTGAAACTGCTAGGCTTGATCAATTGATGTTGTAATCATCCATACACCTTCCCATACCTCATAGACATGATCCAAAACAAGAACATCTAACTGTAAAACACGATTTACATCATTTTCCAGTTTTGTTTTCAAGCTCGCAGGTGGACTTGTAGAGTAATCCAGCATGCTCATGAAGTTCTAAACACTCATACATCATCCCTAGATCACCGGTGCTTAAGTGATCAAGAATGAACTGGAAACACTCCATCATCGCTTCGATTCTCGCTTTTCCGGTATGAACACGAACTTGGTTCATAATTCTTTGAATCTTTTGACAAAGTCTTGGCCAATTGTTTTCAGACTCATACGATCCTTAACCCTCAATAAAATCAAACAATCATCAACTACACAAAATTTAATTTGATTTCTCGGCCTAGGTTCTTCGAGTTCTCAAATCCAAACATGATAGACTGAAAATAAATGCAATTAATATAATCGTTGCATTCTTGTTCAAAATCGAGTCACTTTGATGTTTACATCATTTAATTTGGTTGAGAAACAAGATTTTGATTGAATCAGAATCTCGAAAATCAAATGCAAACCCAGTCACAAGCGTTCTTCATGTGTTCTTGATTTTCAAATTTTTAAATAAACCAATCTTTATCAACGCTGTTTTAATCCACTAAACAGCTCAAGCGTTTGGCCCAAGGTAGTGTCCTGCTGTTTCAAGTTCTCTTTGCCACGTGGTTCGGCCAAGGTCATGGGTTCAACACCCATCGTGACCATTCTTTTTACAAACTTTCCAAATTTTTTCATGTTTTCATCAAACTTTCACAATTTTTTTGACCAATCAAAACTCCTTATTTCAAGGTGATTTTTTAAACACTTGTCAATAAATACATCTATTTTGTGATAGTGCAAAAATTTTCAGAAAAAAACTTTCATCTGATTAAATTTTAATCGAGCCGAAAACGACGTTCTGAACACTTTTCAAAACCTCCTTTTAAGGTGAATTTTTCAAGTTTTCGACTTCCGATTTTTTTCAAAACTTTTCATAAATAAACCTCACATTTCAAAACATTTCAAAATCATTTTTCAAAACATTTCATCAAACTTGCATCTTTTACCATGATCGATCCGATTTAAAACGATAAAACTGATTTATTTTCTCTCATTTCTCGATCGATCATGGCCACCCTTATGGTGTAAGTCCCAACTTTATGTACATACTTAGTTTTACTTGTACATACTCAAATTATCATTGTTAATATTCAAACGTAAACAAATTTCTTTCATTTGTTTTCATTCGTTTGTCTATACGCCGAATCCATTGGTTCTGAAAGAAGCATTCTTCCAGTATAATTTCTTTCCGACCAATGGGCCTCCATCATGGTGTAAGTCCCATAACATTCTTTTATGTACATAATATTTCTTTTAACATATCAAACTTTTGTCAAACACTTTTTACAAAGTTTCATCTGTACATAATACAGATATTTTTATATCAAGCATGATAAACTCGATCGTTTGTTTTTATCACTGTATATTCAAACAAAATAGTCTTTGGTATATTTTCTGTGTACATATCAAATACTTTTCATACAAAACTTTCATCTGTACATAACACAGATACTTTTTACAAATACTCCAACACAGATAAACTTCGATCATCCGTTTCCGTTTCATCTGTACATTTTACACTGAATACCATTGGCATTGAAAGGAGCATTATTCCCTGTGAAACTACTTTCAAATCAATGGGCCCCTCTACAAAGTGTCCCAACCCTCCTATGTACATCCATCTTTCTCAAAAACTCGTTCGTACATATTCACTTCCTTGTATACGTTCAAACTTGTGAATAATCAAGTTATCGCTTTAAACGTTCGTTTCACGTACACTTGTTTATATTGCATAAACTTAAATAAACATCATGCATTGTTTATATTTCTTCATAAACCTCGTGAATACATATCACACACACACACACACACTGCTTATACAACTGTCTAATAATAACATAACAAATTAGACTAATCAATAGGTTCCTGAGTTTAGCCTCTTGGGCTTTATACAAGACAACTCATCCTCAATTGAGTTTAGCCTCCGCTTGGGCTTCATACATAATCCATCATCAAAGATGGGCTATAGCCTCATTGGCTTCATACAAGATATTTTTATCTCCAGCAAGTTTAGCTTTCTTGGCTTTGTAAAGAAACTCCTCCTGAGTTAGCCTCCGCTTAGGCTTCATATAAGACAACACTCGTTGAGTCAGCCTCTTGGGCTTCGCTCAAAAGAACTCCTCATTGAGTTTAGCCTTCTCTTGGGCATCATACAATGAAAGAGATAGGAAGTCTCTTAACAGCCTCCTATTGGGCTTCCAATACAAAGAATCACCCGCCTAAGATAGAAACCTAAAGGATGGTTTCCTGAAATCACTTTCAAATTCCCCAGAGTAAAATTTCCTGAAATTGCTCATTCGAAAAGGATGGTTTCTCGGTGAAATCCCTTCAAGCCAAAGACAGCCATACCCTATAGCTTCCTCTTGAGCTTCACAAGGACCCTCGATGACCTCGTTGACCTGAATGCCTCCTCTGGCTAACAATACAAGGACCCATGGGTTTAAAAGCATCCCTTTAATCCAATCAATTTCTCCTCGAGATTTAGACATCTATCATCTCTATGGAAGAAGTATCTCATCCATTACATCATATACAACAAAAACTTTTCAAAAACTTTTCAAACTTTTTAAACTCTTTTCAAACAAAACATCTATTAATTGTAAGTGGTAACGCTTGTACACTCAAGCAAAACACCCAATACTTACAGCTAAAAGATTTAATCATCTTTTCAAACATCTTTCTTAAACATGTAAGTGGTAACGCTTGTACACTCAAGCAAAGCACCTAATACTTACGACTAAAGATTTTAATCAATCAAACTTTTCAAAAATGTATGTGATGAAATAGATTAGATACATTTTCATTAAGATGACATTTGTCTGTCTCTTACTAACATCCCATTGCTTTCCACTAGCATGGGAACTACGATTGCTCCGACTTTCTCAACATCCTTTTGAGAATACGAGGCACAAGGTCTCATCCTTGCCGAGCAAATTTCTATCTCTCTCACCAAACAAACCATAGATCCTCGTAGATCCGAGCTACAAATGCTCTCGATTCCCACTAGATATGTATGTAAGATCCACGTATCTTTATAGCACATAATAATAAACATTAGAATCCCACATAACCTATCTTTCTTAAAATTCCAAAGGAGAAACTTTCCCAATCATAGAAATAGCAATTAAAACACACAAACATATCAAATGTATTCATATATAAAGTCGTAGATAACTACATATATTTAGGTGCTCCATCTATTCCTTTATATAACAATCCCCTTACTCAGAATCTCTCCCAATGCGTTATGTCTAGTTTGCTTAGTCGTTACGCATACCAATATCAATTGAGGGTATTTCACTTTCCCCTTTCATAATCATTAATCATCTTCTTGTGTTGAAAATAATAAAGCTTGATGCTCACATCTTTATAAACAAATCAAAAGATTTAAATCGTTACACTGTAAGATCCGAACTCACGTCAGATCCTCGTAGCGCGCCACCTTTAACGCGAACAGAAAAATGGCGACTACCGAGAGTACGTCGAAACTTTTTTTTTTTCAAAAAAAAAGCGTATTCTGTCCGAGAGCACCAAGCTTTTTTTGTTTTCAAAAAGAAAAGAAAGGGATAAGCTTTTCATATTTTGCATATATCTTTTATTGTGTGTTTCATGATTTCACTTGATGGAAAGAAATCCTAACCCGGATTTGAGAAACATTTTAAGATCTAGGTGGAGATATTAATACGTGAGCAGCCTCAATGCTTTCGGGTTAATATTTCCCGCAGTGGAGGTTGTCTTGAGGTATTGTGTTTAGCAAGTAATTGCGAAACGCTGTATTTTGAGAGAACTTAAGTCGAGTGGATCAGAGAACACATAAACCATCCCGCCATTAGGATGTAGTGCGTAGATTATTCTGTAAGCTTCAGAGTAATTGTCATGCGATACTACGATCAAAGTAGTTTTCTTGAAAATATTATTGGACCATCGAGTATTCAACAAATCCAATAATGTTTTGAAGGGGAGTGTTGAGCCTCAGACATCGCAGAACCCGCTTCACGATGAATAAGCCCTTAGAACTTAACCCGCTGATTCTTATCGTTGGCTTCATGCTCGTGACTTCGAACGCTTGACTCGTGTGTATAACTACTAACCATGTCATTCATCATGCATTCATTCATTCAAAACAAAAAAACTTTTCATTTCTTTCCATTTCCAAAGAATTTAGAGATTTTTCTTTGTAAAATATTTTAGGTTAGAGTGATGGACGCCGAGGAAGATTCACCAAAAGATACGCTTTTAGGATTCTCGACGAGGAAAGTTGAAAGAGTTAGCATCCTGGTGAAGATCCCTCGGATTTTAGAAAACGCTATGGAACTCTTTTAACTCTTCAACGCTAACGCTGATGAAGGACTTCTCAAACCTTCGCTCAATTCTACGATCCAGCCTATCACTGCTTCACTTTCCCCGATTATCGTTGATGCCTACTTTGGAAGAGTACGCGATATCCTAGGAATCTCAAGATTTACAAAGTGCCTTTCAATGGTTTGGAAGCCATTCCCAAGTCACAAGTCATTGCAACAATGACTCATTTAAAGAAATTTGAGATAGACAAAACCTAACTACCAAAGGAAAACTCTTAGGACTAACTTCAAAGTTCCTAATGGAGAAGGCTCTCAAGTTCTCCGCTTCTGTAGTATGGTAGCCTGAAGCTATTTTAGCTTTACTCCTCTATGGATGGTGTTGTTTCCCAACGTCCCAAATTTCGTTGATATCAACGCCATAAGGATCTTTCCGATTGAAATCCTGGCCCACCGCTTGGTGACACGACGCCTCTATTCATCATAGGAATCGCCAAGGAGACTAACTATCGGTGTTGGTACCTCTGCTTTTTCAAATGGATTGTCTCACACCCGCCTAAATCTCCTATCTTCCGCGAAAACAAAGACGAGTGGCATTGGTCCGAAGACTCATGTCTCTAACAAACGATTTATATCCATTGGTATACTTGGCAAACAATGAGATGGAAATCTGAGAGTGTGGAGAATTTGCCAACGCACTCCTCATTGGTACGAAGGAGGAATCAACTACAACCCATTCCTAGCAAAACGCCACGGACATGCAATTCGTAAACCTCCCGTTTTACAAGAGAAAGCTACTTCTATCATGAAGGAGAGGATTCCTAAGGATGAAGGCTAGGATGATTAAAGCTTGGCATCACATCCGAAAGAAAGGAAAAGGTAAGGCAAAGAATTGTGTAGCCATGGAAACCTACACTTCTTGGATAAAGAAAAGAGCGAAGGAATTTCAATGCCTTACGCTTATGAGGATCCCATGTTCTCGGCCGCTCCAAATCAACAAATTTTCCCGCTGAAGCTGTGGAGAATACCAAGAAGCTTGACCAAGATAAGGTTTGAGAAAGAAGCTTTGAAAGAAAATTCTTAAGACTAACCTTGAGAATGAGAAGCTCAAGAAGCAAGTCAAAGATCATGAAAAGACGCTTTATTTCCGTGATGAATGGCTCATGGAGAAAGATGAGAAGATTCACGTAGGATAACGCCATCCGTAAATACGCCAAGGAAAGGAAAAGAAAGCTCGAGGAATGACAACCAGCAAGCCCGCCTCCCAACGAATGGAAAAGAGTCATTAGCAAGCTAAAAGCCGAGAAAGCCAAACTAAAAGCTCGCTATGGAAAGGAAACTCAAGAGGAAGTCGCATCAAGCTTTTGATCTTCATCGATTAAGACGTTTAATTAGTTTAATTTAGTTTGTAATTTTATCATTTATCATTTGTGTGAGCAATGCTCCAAAAAAACAATTGTTGTAATCTTCCTTCATTAATCAATAAAATTTGTGTTTTCCATCCAAATATTTGCCGTAAATATCTCGCTTTAGCGAAATTCTTGGAAATTTTTTTCTTTACAATCATATTCATGCATCATACTTTGCATTTAAGTCTATCATCTAGAGTCTAATCATTTCCGCTTTTGAACCGTCATTTTTCCAGATAGAAAAATTGTCGTCGTCGCTGCCTTAGAGTTTCTCGATCCGCCCCAGCCCAACTCGAAACATCACGATACCGCATCAAAAGAAGAAAAGTAATGGAGAATTTTGAGCAAGAAAACGTTGAACTCCGTAGTACAGAATTACACCACAAGAAGAAGTGGAGAGACTCACATCTTTGGTCAACTCTGCACAAACAGAAAGTCAAACAAAAGATCGAGCAACAAAACCAAATGCAACTTCAGAGGATACTACTACTCCGGCCAAATTGTCATACCAAGAGTTCACCTTTCAAAGACGAGGGCTATCCATGGGAATGCCTTTAACTTCGGCATGGAGTTCGCCAACCGACCTCAAACAACCTCGCTTGAAATACCTACTTGCAAAGAAAACGCTACATTCACTCCACAACGTGAATAACTTTCCACAAGTAACAATGTCGGCTTCTCAACCGATCATGTTGAACTCACCAGAGTATGCACCACTCACGATTTGAAGTTCATCACACCTGTGAAATAACACGAACGCCGTGGTTCAATGGAAAATTCCGTGAACAACTCAAAATGCAGCTTGAGATAAAAACGATTCAAGGGAAAGAATTGTTTGGGAAAGCGCCTGTGATCTCCGCTAGTCCTCGTAAAAATATCACAAATTCAAAACCGATTTTGAAAAGTACAAAGGGAATTCTTGTCCCTAGTCATCTTACAATGTATGCTAGGAAAATGTCTATGTACAACGAGGATCATCACCGTTAATTCATTACTTCCGTGATAGTCTCACCGGCCGCAATCAAGTGGTACATGGGTTTAGACAAGACGAGTATCCAAACATTCAACGACTTAGGTAAAGCCTTCTGACAAGAATATAAGTTCAACTGGATATGGCTCTCGATAGGACTCAACCTCCATGTCTCAAAAGGAAAGAGAGATACATTCAAGGAATATGAACGATGGAGGGAAATCTGCCAAGTCAACCCGCCTTGGAAGAGAAAGAGATGACTAAGGTATTCTTGAATACTCTAAACTCATTCTACTATGAGCGAATGATCGCTAGCGCCTTGAGACTTCAACGAAATGGTAAGCATGGAATGCGACTAGAAGAAGGGTTCTGACAGACGCCTAACCAAGGAAGTAGTAGATCTTAATACCAAGAAAGTTGGAACCAGCTTCCCAAGGAAAAAGAACATGACGTAGGAATGGTATCCCGAGGAAACCACGCAAGAATGTCATTCAACAACGATGTAGCGCCATAGAACCCTCCGTCAACACACTCGTGAATTGCTCAATTTCAACAAAATCAACAAACTCAACACCCTCACAATAGCTCGCTAGCTTCACAACCAAAATCAGACGCGGGTCACCTGGCCAATTCCACCCCATGACGCATACGTAACTTTACCCTGCTATAGAAAGAAATCTAATACGCAAGGTTACCACCTCCGGTTCGAAAACTACCATGGTGGTACAAAGTCGACGATTCTTGCCTTTTCACCAAGGCACCGTGCCATGACCTTGAGCATTGCATAGCATCGTAAGTACGAGATTAAAGGCTAATCTTCTTTCCTTCGTAAACACAAGTCCGAATGTGCAAGCCAATCCACTTCCTACCATAGTGACACTCGAAGTGAATCTAATGCTAAGGAATACGATGTGTACCTTGTCGCAGATGTAAACTTAGTCAAAGGAAACTTGGTGCATCTCCATGAAGCATACAAGAAATGAGTACCTTCACTACAATTATGCAATTTTGCTATATCCGCCCAAGAATATCCATGGATGTCCCACCATAAGAGCGTATATTCAACATTTGTTGACATTGGTGATTTACAAATTTACGTAAATAGAGATGACCATGACGAAATACAGGGCATTTTCCGCATGAGCTTTTAGTCTCGTATATCAACTCGAAAATCCCAAGTAAACGCTGTGATCCCTTGTTTCAACATACCCGAGCATGTGGAAATCGCATAATGGTTCCAAGATTCCAACATTTCCTTGGTGATTTGCCCACCGGTCCCTTGCCGCATGCTCTACCAAAGCAATTCCTTACAAAGACAATGAAACCTTGATAGAGAGGAAGGAGAAACCCATGCCTACACTTCCACTAATGTCAATATAATGTAAATCGGACGAGTAACCAAGTGGACGAGTACACGCCCATTGCCACCAAAATCGCCTTCACTCGTTGTTAAACAAAACCAAGTTAACATATCCTCCGAGAATCTCGCAACGATTCCCATTGTTAACCCAGTACAAACATTGGTTCTACTGATGGAACCAACATCAACTCGCTTTGACGAGATCCAAACTAATCAAGAAGAGCGAATATCGAGTCGTAGACCAATTGATGCACTCTTCAAAATTTCAATAACGTTTTACTCCTTAACTCAAGCTCACCGAGCTTTGATGAGAGTACTAGACCAGCTTATGTGGATCACGATGTGACTACGCACAATTTGAGGGATCGCTCCAACATAACAAACCGCAATAATCCGAGTTTTAGTGACGAAGAACTTCCTAAGAAGGGAAAGATCACAACTTGGCCTTGCACATCTCGATGATTTTCCACGATTCCTATCCAATGTATTGGTGGATAAGTTCGCCTTTAAACGTAATGCCAAACGACGCCGCTCGCTTAGCTTACAAAGGAACGCCAATGAAGTTCAACGACATCATAGTAAGAGCTTGAGATCGAGAAAGTCATTATTGGGAAGTTGATCTCCAATGACAATTGGCCTCACACTTTCAAAGTTACGCTCCAAGTCATGGACGATACCAACTGCAGAGCATTGCTTGCTAGGAAGACCTTGGATCCACGATGTAAGTGAACTCTACTCTCCATCGAAATTAAAATTCACAGAAATGGAAAGTTGGTGACCATCACGTGAAAAGCTTTACTTGTAAGTCATCTATCCAGCTTTCTCCTTCATCACCGCTAATGACATTGAAGCGCCGCATCTCCCGAAAATCCTAGAAGATGAATCTACTAAAATGATCATCTATCTCTTCATATAAAGAAGCGCACAAATGGTGAAAGATGGCAATACTCGAGGATGGGACAAGTTATCAAACCTCCAAGAATGAAACAAAGCCTGATCTGGGTTCACACCGATCCTCCAAAGAAAATGTAAAGATGAAACACTTTCCGATCAAGGAAGTATTTCAAAGGAGGTTTCAAACCCTCCGCAAGAGGTTAATGTTGTAACTATTGAAGAGGATGAAGATGATCCATCCGAATCAAGAGTGGAGCACTTATTTGAATAGCTCTGAGTATGTGTCACAAGAGGAATCATATGCCCATCGATCAATTCAAAGACATGTCCCTCGAACAACATGAAAATCCACCCCCTCGCCGAATTTGGGATACCTTGGGAGAACCAAGTGGCAAATACGACTACATGGTGAAATACTCACGTAAAGCTCAAAATCCGGATCGAAGATATCCAACCCATGTGATGGGGGATGATGACTACCTAGTCAATCAAAAGAGGAATACTGCCTTCTCAAACTAATGTGATCGAGGTCCCAAATGAAGATCTCTGCTTCAACACTGTGATTTCACCAAGCCGATCCTTACCACTACATCAACATGATCATCAAGATCAAGAGTATGATTCGTGATACGAATGGAAAGTGTCGCCGACAACGAGTCTCTTCACTCAAGACCTGAAGGAACATCCTCAAGATTCAACACAAAGATCAACAGAAGTACAAAGGCTATCTCTCATACTTCCCGATCTGTTAATCAAGAAGATCGCTTAGCAAGACCAAAGGCAAAGGCCATCGCCCGTAGTCTTCAAAGCCCGCCACCAGAATCAAAGTTTACTCGAGGGTTAAACCAAGCGGAAAATTACCGTAGTACTCGACTTCCAAGGAGTTCGCCACTATTGGAAACCCGTTGAAGTTAGACTAATGTTCATAGCTCTAAGTAGTTTATCTTTGCTTTTGTTTTGAACTCGCCGCCCAAAGCGAAGAGATGTTTTATAGTGGTTTAGCTTTTAAATAATTTCTTTGTCTTGCCCAAGACAAATGAGTTTGTATTTTAGGGCCTGCTCATATTGTGAAACATAAATAAAATGCGTTGTTTTGTTTCCACACTGTGTTTATTTTCATTTTACCCTTTTCCCGAAATGATAATTAAAAAAACATAAAAAAATCTTCAAAAAAATCATAATGAAAATTAATCAACACTTTCACATTAACTTTCAAAAAAAAATGATAAAAACTTTTTAATCAAACATAAATCAAAATGCAATTAAACAAATGGACAAATCCATTGAGAATTTACGCTTTTCTCAACTTTGAAATTCTCGTGAATTACAAGAAGAAGTGAAGAAGAGATCTTGATGAAATTTCTAGACCGCTAAAGCACGAGGAAAGGATCATTCACCTCACAAAGAACCTCTAGAAGCAATCAACTGGGTTCCGAGGACGATGCAAAAGAAGTAAATATCTGAGCTTCACCAACAAAGCAGATCAAAGGCAAACCGATAAGTCTTCTCAAAGAATACGTTGATGTGTTTGCTTGGTCCTACCAGATATGCCGGTTTGGATACCAAAGATCGTGGAGCATCACTTGCCGTTAAGACCGTAATGTCCGCCGCTAAGCAAAATCGAGGAGAGTTCATCCCGAAATGGCCGAGAAAATTAAAAGGAAGTTCAAAAAATGACGGTTTTTGTCACTCATCCTCAATGGCTAGCCAACATAGTATTGATCCAAGAAAGATGGAAAGGTCGAATGTGTTGACTATCGAGATCTCAACAAAGCTAGTCCAAAGACGATTTCCCACTTCCGCATATCGACATGCTAGTGGATAGTATCGCCAAATTCAACGCCTTTTCCTTCATGGATGGTTTCTCCGGTTATAATCGATCGTAATGGCTCCCCAAGACATGGAGAAGACATCTTTCATCACGCCGGGCACTTTTGCCATAAGGCCATTTGGATTAAAGAATGCAGCGCAACTTACCGAGGGCAATCTACCTCTTCATGATATGATGCAAAGAGATCGAGGTCTACGTGACGACGATAGCAAAATCCGATAATCAAGAGGAACATATAGACTATCTCTTAAAGTTGTTTCAACGACTAAGGAAGTTTCAAATCACCAATCCTAACAAATGTACCTGGGGTAAGATCGGAAAACCCTAGGTTTCATCGTCACAAAGAGGAATTGAGGTGACCCGACAAAGTCAAGGCTATTCAAGAAATGCCTACACCACATACTGGAAAAAGTAAGAGGA
This sequence comes from Vicia sativa, assembly GCA_021764765.1. Lineage (NCBI taxonomy): Eukaryota > Viridiplantae > Streptophyta > Magnoliopsida > Fabales > Fabaceae > Vicia > Vicia sativa. The sequence goes on along the minus strand of CM038794.1, from coordinate 257,599,904 downwards.
TTTCTGACGGTTGAATTACATCTCCATATTTATCTCGATGATCGCACTGTGGGCCGATATTCAAGCTCCCGAAAGATCAAAAGGTTGTGTGGACACCGACGTAAAAGCATCTCGAAGATCAAGGAATACCGCCAAACCACCAATACCGATCCCTCCAAAGGAAGGAAGACCATTGATCATATACCTTACTGCATTAGAAGAGTCCATGGCCATGATTGGACAAAGGATGATAACGGCAGAAGGAGCATGCCATCTACTACCGAGTAAGAAATTCAGATCGTGAAACTCGCTACTCCATGCTCGAGAAAACATGTTGCGCTTTGGTGTGGGTCAAAACGTCGCCAATACATGATCAATCACACGACTTGGTTAATATCCAAAATGGATCCTATCAAGCACGATTTAAGCCGCCTAACCGGAGAATCGCTCAATGGAAAATGCTACTATCCGAATATGACATCCAATACCGCAAGCGGTTAAAGGAAGCATTCTCGCTGATCACTTGGCTTATCACCGTCAACGAATACCAATCTCTCAAGTTCGACCCTGATGAGGATGTTATGTACTTAAAGATGAAAGATGTGACGAACCACTACCGAGAAGGACCAAATCCGTAATCCAGATGGCCTAGTCTTCTGGAGCCGTAAATGTTTTTGGCAATGGAATTGGGGCGCCATCATCACTCCCGAGGGTTCTCATATCCCGCTTTCCGCCGATTGCTATTTGATTGCACCAACAACATAGCGTAATATGAAGCATGCATCATGGGTATCAAGAGGCCATCGACTCGAGGGTCAAGATCCTGATATATGGAGATTCAACCTCGTGATCAATCAAATTAAAGACAAGTATGAAACTCATCATCTTGGTCTAATTCCTTACGTAGATTATGCGAGACGGTTGTTGACTTTCTTCAACAAAGTGAACCGCATCATGTCCTCGAGATCAAAATCGATGGCGTACGCCTGGCTACTCTACCCATGTTCAAAGTCAATGATTGGAATGATATGCCTAGATTCGCATCGACGCCTTGAAAGACCCGCATATATGTTTGCAATAAGGCCTTCGGATAAGTCGTGGTTTCACGACATCAAACGCTTCCTTCAAACACGAGAGTACCCACTGCATCGTAAGGATAAGAAAACTCTAGGAGGCTTTCCGTGAATTTCTTCCTCAACAAAAGATGTTCTATACAAAAGAAACTTCGATGGTTCTCCGCCTCGGCGCGCCGATGACAAGAAGGTATAATTACATCATCCATGAAGGCATGAAGGGTCCTTGGAACCCATTCAAATGGGCATGCAATGTCCAAAAGATCTGAGCAAGGATACTATTATAACGATGGAACTGGACAAGGCAAACACGTTAAAAGATGTCACAAGCGACTCCACGCAGACAGACCACGTGTTTCCTCGCCTACTCAATGTTCTCTCTCCGTGGGCTGCTTCTACATTACTGCCCACCAGGGCTCACACCACACCATATCCCAACCAGCCAAAGCACAATTGGCCGAAGAAAAGTTTTGGATCAGCCTGCGGTCACGCATAACTTTATCAAAGAAAAAATGAAGAAAGTTTTACAAAAAAGGTCCCATCCGTGAATTCCATGGAAGCTGTGACCTCGTGTTAAAAAGATTCCTGCCTTTCAAATGCATTCTAAGGCAAATGGACTCCTAATTACGAAGGCCCATACATCACAAAAGAAGCTTCTCCCGCGGTGCTATGACCTCACAACCATGGACTACGCGATGAACCCGTGATCCTGAATGCTGACGCTAAACAAGAAATACTTTGTCTAAAAACAAAAGAACAGCTCTAAGAAGTCGAAACCCAAGGCGGCTTAGGCAAAAATGAGCTGCTCCTTGGTTTGAAACCTCAAAAGCGATCCAGCAAAAATTAGAGACAATAAATGTAATTATCCCGATAGATCGAAAACCCGAAAAGGCGATCTAGGCAAAACAAGGATAAAATGACAAATCAGCCACTGTATTTTGTCCATATGAAGAATTTTCCATCAACGGATCTTCAATCAACTCTTCCAGCAACAAGCGAAGAATTCAAAGTTGTTAGGATAGTAGTGGTTATTTGCTTTCAATGTAGCCTTTTCCCAATAAATTATCATTTCCAACTTCAAATAGTTCATGGAATCACGCCTTGGCGATCACCATTCTATTCAATAAATTTGAGCCAGGCCTTTTGTTTGCAATTCCTACTTTATTCTGTTTTGCAAAATAACGCTTTTATTGTGAAAATCACTTTTGAAACTAAAATGTTTTAAATGAATTTTTACTTCAAAATTTTGAAACAAAAGCAAAATTCTCCTTTGAAACTATGAACATGGAAATCTCAACCGCTTTATCCAAGAGTGTTTGATCCCCAAGGAGTCGCCAACTACTACAAAGAGTCTTCCTCATCGGAAATCATCAAAGGACGGTATTCTTATCCAAAAAGAATCCCCGACCAAGTTGCCAATGAAATACCTTTCTCGGAAAGTTTAAAACATGCAACTCAAATTCTTCATTAGTGAATATCTGCACCATTGCTGCAATTTTCGCCAAGTATTTGTTCGAACTGTGACGCGGTCCTTTTCCCAGATACCTTTTTAGTGTCTTTGTCAAGTATTGTTAGCATGCATATAACATTCATGACATTCATACATAATAGCATCATTCATTGCATTTTTTGCATCTCTCAAAATGTTTGCTTCTAAATCACTGGTATAAATCATACTTACTCATACGAGTAATCATATCCCCAGCAGATTCTCTCCAAACGGAAAAGATACATTTTCCTTTTCCCCGGCGGAATCCCCAAACAGAGAAATGCATTTTCTTCTCTCCATCACATTCGCCAGCTGAGATTATCCCTCGTTGGGAACAATGTTTTGATTAACTTTTCTTCCATTCATTCCGGATAGAACACTGTCTCATTATTCACAAAGTCAATACGCAACAACTCATTTCTCAAGATTTACCTTGTTATAAGTTACTTCACGATAATTGGTAATATCTTCAAAACTCATTACCATAAACTATCATGTATTGATAATTGGTAATATCATCTTCACTTACCTTAAATATTGTCACAAGCGTGATGAAGGTAATCTCTTTGTTTCAAAATGAAAAAATGTTCATTTTCGTGAATCAATCTTTCCCAACAGGGACGTATTCACAAATTTCCCACCGTGTCATTTCTTTGATATCCTTTAGGGTAAAACTTTTCAATCATTTTGCATCATCCGCATCTTTTGGTATCTTAGGACCAAATTTTATGATTTCGATATTTAAGTCTCTTTACACCTATCAAAACGAAGATATTCATCTTCATCTTTCGAGTTAAAGAAACTTAAATAGGGGCATCTGTCATACCCCAAATTTTGACCTAATATACCACCTTACATTTGCATCATTGCATAACTAACAGCTCGCATAAAGATTAATCGGTATAGCATTCATGTGTCAAAATTAGGGTTTCATCGATTTTCATCCGATTCAAGAGCTAACCAATTAGGGTTTGAGATTTTCTCACTCCATTTGATCTATCTTGATCAAATCATCACTTTCAACTCGGATATCCATTTTCTCTCGATCAATCGAGGATCGACCAATTAGGTTTTGGTCAGCATAGGCATTCTCGATTTTTGAGCAAGAATGACTTTTTTGATAGAGATTGGTCATTATATCTTAGATACAACATCTTGACCTAATTTATGGATTCAAAACATCACGAGGTTCACAGAATCATCACTTTTGTAAACATCCGATGAAATTTCATCCGCATGTAAAAGTCAAAGTTTGACTTTTGGTCAAATTTTTCAAAACAAAACTTTTTCCATCATCAAAATACTTCAAATGATCCATCATGATCATAAAAAATCAAGAATTTGAAAAAGTCAACAAAAAGTCAAAAGTTTTCATACTTAGAAATTTTTCTAAGTGTTGAAATTTCATTTTTCCAAACTTCAAGCCATTTTTCACCAAGTTCCAATTGAATTTGAAAAAACTCAAAACATGAAAGTTGTAGATCATGGAAAAATCTTTCCAAAATGTCCAAGAACTCTCAAATCCATGGAGTCTAGATACACTTTTGAAATTGAAACATAAGGCTCCATGACACTTGATTTTCAAAGTCAAAACATCAAAATTATAGGTCATTTTGTGTTTCTTCATCTAGAAGCTTAACCTTGCCAAGTGGATGGATGAACTGATAAATATCAGCCTAGAGTGATAATTGAAAGGATTGGATCAAAATGTAAAAATATAGCACATGGTGAAAAAGGAAGTTTCCTTTTTGGCAAATACCATTCTTGCCCTCTGTTATCTTTGAATCACCAAAAGCTTGTCCTTCTTTGCCTAACATTTCAGAACTTGTTGCCTATAAAAGGATCACAATTCAAGCTCAAACCACACCAAAGCAAATGCAAAACATGCTTTCACTATACTTTCTTCAAAATCAAGTAATTTAGTGCAAAGTAGGAATTAGTGTTTTTGAAATTCAGATAAAATGTGTGGATCTTTGGTGTCTAACATGTTTCATGATCATAATTAAACTTGTTCCAAGCTTAAAACAACTTGATCAAAGCTAAAAATCAGAAATCACTTGCTATGCACATAAGCTTCCAAAACCGCCATGGAATTTGAAAAGCTAGGCTTGATCAATTGATGTTGTAATCATCCATACACCTTCCCTATACCTCATAGACATGATCCAAAACAAGAACATCTAACCGTAACACGATTTACATCATTTCCAATTTTGTTTTCAAGCTCGTGCAGGACTTGAGTAGAGTAATCCAAGCATGCTCATGAAGTTCTAAACACTCATACATCATCCTTGAGGTCACGGTGCTTAAGTGATCAAGAAGCGAACTGGAAACACTCCATCATCGTTTCGATTCTCGTTTTTCCAAGTATGAACACGAACTTATTCATAATTCTTTGAATCTTTTGACAAAAGCTCTTGGCCAATTGTTTTCTCGCACTCATAGCGATCCTTAACCCTCAATAAAATCAAACAATCATCAACTACACAAAATTTAATTTGATTTCTCGCTTGGGTTCTTGAGTTCCCGAAACCAAACATGAGGACTGAAAATAAATGCAATTAACATACACTGTTGCATTCCTTGTTCAAAATCGAGTCACTTTGATGTTTACATCATTTAATTTGGTTGAGAAACGAAGATTTTGATTGAATCAAAGAATCGAAAATCAAAATGCAAACCCAGTCATGCGTTCTTCATGTGTTCTTGATTTTCAAATTTTAAATAAACCAATTCTTTATCAACGCGTGTTTTAATCCACTAAACAGCTCAACGCGTTTGGCCCAGTGGTTTTCCGCTTGCTTCTAAGTTCTCTTTGCCACGTGGTTCACCTCAGGTCATGGGTTCAACACCCATCGGGACCATTCTTTTACAAACTTTCAAATTTTTCATGTTTTCATCAAACTTTCACCATTTTTTGACCAATCAAAACTCCTTATTTCAAGGTGATTTTTAAACACTTGTCAATAAATACATCTATTTTGTGATAGTGCAAAATTTTCAGAAAAAACTTTCATCCGATTAAATTTTAATCGAGCGAAAACGACGCTCGAACACTTTTCAAAACCTCCTTTAAGGTGAATTTTTCAAGTTTTCGACTTCGATTTTTCAAAACTTTTCATAAATAAACCTCACATTTCAAAACATTTCAAAATCATTTTTCAAAACATTTCATCAAACTTGCATCTTTTACCATGATCGATCCGATTTAAACGATAAACTCGATTTTCTCTCGAATTTCTCGATCGATCATGGGCCACCCTTATGGTGTAAGTCCCAACCTTTATGTACATACTTAGTTTTACTTGTACATACTCAAATTATCATTGTTAATATTCAAACGTAAACAAATTTCTTTCATTTGTTTTCATTCGTTTGTCTATATGAATCCATTGGTTTCGAAAGAAGCATTCTCCCGAGTATAATTTCTTTCCCACCAATGGGCCTCCATCATGGTGTAAGTCCCATAACATTCTTTTATGTACATAATATTTCTTTGTACATATCAAACTTTTGTCAAACACTTTTTACAAAGTTTCATCCGTATATACTAGATATTTCTTTTATACTCAAGTACGCATAAAACTTGATCGCTTGTTTTTACATCACTGTATATTCAAACAAAATAGTCTTTGTGTACATATTTTTCGTGTACATATCAAATACTTTTCATACAAAACTTTCATCTGACATAACAGATATTTTTTACAAATACTCCAACACGTATAAACTTCGATCATCCGTTTCCGCTTTCATCCGTATACATTTTAATCGAATACCATTGGCATTGAAAGGAGCATTATTCCTGTGAAACTACTTTCAAATCAATGGGCCTCTTTTACAAAGTAAGTCCCAACTCCTATGTACATCCATCTTTCTCTGACATAAAAACTCGTTCGGTACACATTCACTTCCTTGTACATGCTCAAACTTGTGAATAATCAAGTTACGCTGTTTAAACGTTCGTTTCACGACACTTGTTTATATTGCATAAATCAGAATAAACATCATGCATTGTTTATATTTCCTTCATAAAATCCTCGTGAATACATACATATCACACACACACTGTTTATACAACTGCCTAATAATAACATAACAAATTAGACTAATCAATAGGTTCCCGTAGTTTAGCCTCGCTGGCTTCATACAAGACAACTCATCCCCATTGAGTTTAGCCTCCATTGGCTTCATACAAGACAATCCATCACCAAGATGGGCTATAGCCTCCGCTTTTACAAGATATTTTTATCTCCAGAAAGTTTAGCTTTCTCTTGGGCTTTGTACAAAGAAACTCTCCTGTGTAGTTAGCCTCCGCTAGGCTTCATATAAGACAACACTCTGCTGAGTCACCTCCTCTTGGGCTTGCTCAAAAGAACTCCTCATTGAGTTTAGCCTTCTCTTGGGCATCATACAATGAAAGAGATAGGAAGTCTCTTAATGCCTCCTATTGGGCTTCCAATACAAAGAATCACTCGCGCTAAGATAGAACCACAAAGGATGGTTTCGGTGAAATCACTTTCAAACTCCCCGTAGAGTAAAATTTCCTGAAATTGCTCTTATTCGAAAAGGATGGTTTCTCGGTGAAATCCCTCAAGCCAAAGACGCCCATACCCTATAGCTTCCTCTTGAGCTTCATACAAGGACCTCGATGACCCTCGATGACCCGGAATGCCTCCTCTTGGGCTAACAATACAAGGACCCATGGGCTTCTTAAAAGCATCCCTTTAATCCAATCAATTTCTCCTCGAGATTTAGACATCTATCATCTCTATGGAAGAAGTATCTCATCCATTACATCACATACAGTCAAAAACTTTTCAAAAACTTTTCAAACTTTTTAAACTCTTTTCAAACAAAAACATCTATTAATTGTAAGTGGTAACGCTTGTACACTCAAGCAAAACACCCAATACTTACAGTTAAAAGATTTAATCATCTTTTTCAAAACATCTTTCTTAAACATGTAAGTGGTAACGCTTGTACACTCAAGCAAAACACCTAATACTTACGACGAAAGATTTTTAATCAATCAAACTTTTCAAAAATGTATGTGATGAAATAGATTAGATACATTTTTCATTAAGATGACATTTGTCTGTCTCTTACTAACATCCCATTGCTTTCCACTAGCATAAGTGGGAACTACGATTCCGACTTTCTCAACATCCTTTTGAGAATACGAGGCACAAGGTCTCATCCTTGCCGAGCAAATTTCTATCTCTCGGACCAAACAAACCATAGATCCTGAGATCCGAGCTACAAATGCTCTGATTCCCACTAGGGGATATGTATGCAGAAGATCCACAGATCTTTGCGAGCACAATAATAACAAACATTAGAATCCCACATAACCTATCTTTCTTAAAAATCCAAAGGAGAAACTTTCCCAATCATAGAAATAGCAATTAAAACACACAAACATATCAAATGTATTCATATATAAAGCTAGATAACTACATATTTAGGGTGCTCCATCTATTCCTTTATATAACCCTTACGCGAATCTCCCCAATGCGTTATGTCTAGTTTATGCTAGTCGTTACATACCAATATCAATTGAGGGTTTCATTTTCCCTTTTCATAATCATTATCATCTTCTTGTGTTGAAAATAATAAAGCTTGATGCTCATGTATCTTTATAAACAAATCAAAGATTTAAATCGTCATGCATTGAAGATCCGAACTCACGTCAGCATCCTCAGCGCCACCTTTAACGCGAACAACTACATAACTTCATATCCTAGCAATTGGGTGTGTGTAGTTCTTGCTTAACACTAAGACATATGTAACAAATCCAAATAGTGTTTGAACTTGTCATTGGTTATGGATTTGGTCAACATATCAATTGCATTCTCTGATGTGTGAACCTTCCGAAGTAATCTCTATATGGACACCACCAACTTTTTCATCTTGTGGAACCTAACATCAATAGGATTGGTTCTAGCATGATACATCTGATTGTTTTCTAAATAGATATTACTCTTATTATCATAATGCAACTTAACTACACCTTGATTAACACCCAACATTTTTATTAACCACATAAACCACAATGCTTGCTTGGCCATCATCCAATGCCTTGTATTTTGCCTTAGTTGTAGACATATCTACTATGGATTAAACTCATGATTTCCAACAGATACCCTCTCCCACCTCAAGAGTAAAGACATACATTGTTGTATACCTCTTAACATCCGGACCACCTGATAGTCAAAATCCATATATCCCAATAGATGAAACACCCTACTTTGTGTTGAACATGATACCACGATCCATTGTACACTTCAAGTACCTTAGGATCCACTTGATCGCTTCCCATTGTTGTTTCCATGACTCGACATGAACTTGCACATTTGACTATTTGATTGTGCTAAATTGGTCTAGTGAAAACTATAAGATACACCAAACAATCAACAAAAGCATAAGGAATCTTAGACATCCCTTCTAGATTGAGTCTATCCTCGAACGTAATTCCAAAGATAGCTTAAAATGATTCGCCAATGTAGTAATAACAGTTTTGCTTTGCTCATGCCAAACTGATCAAAACACCTTCAACGTGGTTTTTAGACAACCATAAATTACTAGCTCATATTCCTTGTGAATTTCCATCCCAATAATCTTCTTTTCATGCCTAATCCTTCATATCAAAATCCTTATCCAACCTACATATGGGGCATAAAGCAAGGAATAAAGTTCACTATCGCAAGAATAATTCGGAGGGAAACTCCATGTTTACACTCCTCACTTAATCGACTACCCAATGACTCTTCTACCTAAGATACCACACTTAGATATGAGAACCTCCAATACTTCCAATTACCTCGTTATGTCTATCGGTCACTATCCCACCATTAATTGCACCAACTTGGCTCCTTACATAATCATCTTGGAGATACCCACTCCAAACACAACTAAAACAGTTTGAAGATACCACACTTCAAACACAATACAAAAAACATCACGTATGACACAAACAAAACTTGAATTGCTTCATAGCTTCTTCCAAGGACACAACTACACTCATTGCTTCACGACTTCTTAGTGAGTAAAATAATCCTCTGAACACAGGCTTCGAGGTACAAATTAGTGACCAACCCACAATCCGGGGTTCACCTACAAACCAACCTCTTAGAGTTGTTAGCATAACAACCCTAAAACTACATCATTACTAAATTCATTGGTACCAATACTTAAGTTACAAAGCTTCTATTTATAACTATTACTCAACCGGAGTTGAGCCTTCACAATAAGAGCATAAGTTGTAACAAACTAAAGAATAAAGTTTCGCAGAGATAAACAAGCAGATAACTTCTACTACAATCAAGGTCCTTGCTGATCTTTCTCCTTATTTCATGGACCTTCACATATTCTACACGATTTAAAACATAACTGTAATAAACTTTGACAGTTCAGTAGCGTGATGTCTAATGTCACGACATCCTCTTTGACATGTTGTCCCAGATGTTAAAACATTTCAACACAACATGTTTCTTCATTACATAGAACTTCAACCTGCTTTCTCCTTAAAAGTTATAAATATTTTTCAACCTATTGCTGCTGTATTAGTTTTACCAAATCTAAAGTCAATCCTAAAAATAGAGAATCAACAAAATCAAATATAATGTAGTGATTAGATGCACTTTGATTAAAAATATGGCCCATCATGTAGGTGTTGGTCAATTACAAGTTATTTAGGTTGCTTAGTCTCATTCGGATCCTTGGGATCTTTTGTATCATCTGTTTTAGTTAATATCTTAATGTTTTTATTTCCAAAAAAAGTTTAGATAAAACAAATTAATTACTTCATTTGTACCTTAAGAAATTTTTGTATTGTAGATTCATTGAATACTTAATGTATCTAATCATATACAGATGATACATCAATTATTAAATTATATCTCCATCTATACCAAATTCCAACGTTTCTTTTGAGTATGAAATCATTGTGTGCATGTAGGTATAGTAATACCTGGTACCCACCTGAACCCACCCCGAAGTTGATGAGGAAAACCCGCTTTGACTGAGTTTGGGTTCGGGTTTAGGTTTCATCGATTACAAAATATGGGATGTGTCGAGTAATGAGAACACTAGTACCCTCCCCGAACCCGTCCCGTTTATTCCATTATGTACATTATTTTTTATTTTTGATAATTTAGAATATCAAACATGTGGTCAATGTTTTGATAATTTGATTTGTATTTATTATTTAAAATATTTGAAATGTATGTATGAATTTTTTTGAGATTGTTTTATTTTATTATTTATAATGTAGTTTTATTTCGGAAAAAATAAATATTTCTATTGAAAAATGATTTTACTAAATGGATGGCGTAGGCGGGATACCGAACCCAACTCAAACCGGTTTGGGACGTTGAGTTTAATTCTCGTCCCCGTTTGAGTTTGGGACATGGAACGGGATTGTTTAGAGATTGGGTTTGGGTTTGGGGAGGTAAAAAATGTCCTCATTGTCATGCCTATGTGCATGATAATGGAAGAAAGTTTGATATTTTCTTTTTATTTTCTTACCTATTAAGTATTTTAAAATAAAATTTGAATTAAATTGACATTAAATTTCAAGTTAATTTATCTATTAGAGTTTCTAGATAAAAAATTAATTAGGGTTTCTAGATAAAAGCGATAAATTAGAATTTCTAGATAAAACAAATATAAAATAAAATAAAATTTGACTTACATTGACATCAAATTACATAACTCACTCATATTTACACTATAAATATCTCTAGTTGTGTATCTACCGAACAATACAATATAAATAACGGAATATAGTGCAAAAGAAAAGAAAGAAAGAAAATGGGCAAGAGAATGCGGTCCCAATTTTGGATTTTAATAGGAATGATGGAGCGGTTAGAAGAAGGAGCGAAAGGTGGAAAGAAATGAGCAAGAAAGTGAGAGAAGCATTTGAAAGTCATGGTTGCTTTCTCATAAGGTGTGAGGATATCTCAAATGATTTACATGATGACTTTTTCACTGGCATGAAATCATTGTTTGATTTACCTGAAGAAACTAAGAAGAAGTTCTTTAGCCCAAGGCCTTATAGATACAACGCAAAAACTCGTGTCATTCCCTATTCTGAAAGCTTTGGAATTGATAACGATGTTAATCCAGATACGGCTCAACAAAACTTCATAGATCTCATGTGGCCTCACGGAAATCCAACTTTTAGGTAATTAATATTTTATTTTCTTAAAATACATCACACATATAGACTTGCTAGACATGTATGAATTATTATCGTATAATTTGAGTTACAAATTACAAATTATATTCTTTCGAATTATTTTGAGTAAAATTACTTTAGCATATTTAGTTTCAAATTAATTTATTATTTGGTGATAAAATGAGGAACATCTGTTATATATATGCAGTGCGGCGCTAAGTTCCTATACCTCAAAAACTCTTGAACTAAGTTCACTTATTTTGAAGATGATTGTGGAAGCCTTTGAGCTTCCACAACATTACAACTTAGATATTGGAGAGCTGAACTGCTACAATGATGCACGAATGACTAGGTACTCAAATTCTGAAGAAACCAAAGGTTCTAATATTGGTTTGGTAGCTCACTCCGACAAAGGAACCATTTCCCTCATATGTGACAGTGGAGTCCAAGGTCTGCAGTTGCTATCCAAAACAGGCAATTGGGTTGACATAAATATTCCCCGCAATGGCTTTGTGGTAGTTGTTGGTGATATATTACAGGTAATAAATATTAACCTATAATAGAGAAATTGAGTTTGCGCAAAATCGTTTTGATCTTTCGTTTATTTTTGTTGCTTATTTGTTTGTCGCTTCCACATATTACTATTTTTTATTTATTTTCATAAGTTATAATAAAAATATAATCTCATCATTCTTATATGTATCAAATATTTTATATCTAAAATATATATAAAGTAATTCATTAAAATTTAAAATGAGTTTGATTAGACGAATTTCAATGCTTAATACAGGCATGGACTAATGGGAGACTTGAGGCACCCATACACAGAGTGGTGGCAGGGGATGAAGAGAGATTTGTATTTGTATTTTTTGCAGTGCCAAGGGAAGGTATGATCATTCAGGGGCCACCGAATTTGTGGATAATGAAACTACCCAACGCTACCGTCGTCTGCTTCACTATGATGAGTATGTCTATTATCAACATTCAACCGAACACAAGATGCTCCATTGAAAAATTTGTGGACTTTGATCCTTTATTATTATTATATGCAAGTCAATTTCTAATTGTAATAAAGTAAGTAATTAGATGGACTCGCTTTAAATAAAGAAGTATCAATCAAATATCATGTGTTGCCTTCATATATTGAAAAGTAAAGTAATGTTCTTGTGAATTGCAATCTTGTTTATTATCTTATACTAGCATATAGATACTATAATATGCATGATTTTTTCGGACACAATTTTATATTTTGTTCTATAAAAAAACTAAATTAATAAATAAAAGGTTTACTATTGATAAAAATAAAAGAAAGGTGAAATTGTAAAAATAATTGGTTACACGTTCATTATCACTTCATTTATATATATTTCAAATAAAGTAAATTATTTAACTATTCCTTATAAATTTAGGAGTAATTTATCTCTTATGACATGTATCATTACATATTAATCTAAAATCTTAAAGAATTAAAATAAAATAAAGAAAATAATATGTATTTTTTTTAGTAGTAAGATATTGGTATGTCAAGTGTGAGTAATGATTCTGATTGATGGAAAAGAGATGTTTACCTGGAAGATGGTAAACAACCCTGGTCCTCCCAGTCCTAAAACTAAGGGTCACTAGCGAGATCGACCAGTTGATCTCAAGACACGTGCTAAGATTTTCTGTAAATTACACTATTGAACGAGACTATCCTTGGCCCGTTTCCAGAGCCTAGGAAATAATGTAATGGCTTTCCACAAAAAGGATACCGACTATTGGTGACTCGTGACCAAATGCGTTAAGAATGTTTTGGTAATTAAGGCTAGTGGTAACTCGTAACCAACAAGCAAACGGACGAAGTAAAGTAAAAAGCAATAAAAGCGAGTTAAATGTAAATGATTGCATTAAAATAAAAGTTTGTTGATTCACGACATCAAAATTGCGTACTTTTCTTCCTTTAGCGGAAATGAACAGAGTTTTAGCAAGTGATTTGGTAGTACAAATGAACACCCATAATTCTAGAATTCTAACTTATTTATAGTAATTTGCGAAATAACCGCAAGCTATCAACGGTGAGATTTGATCTTTGAAGTAACTTCGCCCACGTCACCTTCACTTGGAACTCATATCCCACGAACTTCAAGTAACTATCCATGATCTAATTATTTGACTCCTTCCCGCTTCGTGTCTTCAAAGGAACCGCCTTGATTCGACTACTTTTTAATCAAAATTCCCTAAGTCCACAACAACCATTCAAAGAAGATCATCTCGACCAATCCCTCTTTGAACTCAAATCACGACTCTCATGTTAAGTAACGTGTCGACACAATCACCTTTTCCTAACGCTGTTTTGCTTCTGATCGAGGTAGTTTGGCCTTCTAAGCCAAAGTTCTAACTAACAAGCATTCCTTCTAGAACTCCTGCCTTTAACTTTGTTAACCATCTCCAAAAACTACCTCTTTTTAAGCTGGTCCTTATACTTTAGGAACTTTTGCCTCTGAATCATGCCATTAGTTCTCTTTACAAAATTTCAGCTAACAAGAGGATATTGAACTTTTTTTAGTGAGAAAAAATATAGATCAAATATTTTAAGGTTTTTAGTTAATATGTGATTTTAAAAATTAATTTTAAAATAAAATTTCATTGGTATATATTATTGAGGATAAATTATCCCCAATTTTAAAAGGGTAGTAGATCTCACCTTTAAATAATTAAATTATTTCTTAAATATAAATAGGTTCTTGACCTTTTATATTTTGTAATTAATTCAAAGGCATTTGTAGACTCAATTAAATGAATTTGTTCCGCCAAATCAATATAATTTATTTCACTTTTTAATTATTAGATACAATATATATTTTATAATGAAATATTTTTAACAACACTCTCTTTATTTTTCATTTTAGAAATTAATAATTTTAGTTAAAATTACAATTAATTTATGAAGCAAATTATATTATAGTTAAAATTACAATTAATTTATGAAGCAAATTAATTTATAGTTAAAATTACAATTAATTATATTATGAAGCAAATTTTTTTCTAATTAATTATTTTATATGTAATCTTAAAATACTATATTTTTAAGAAAGGTAATTTTAAACAATAATTTATTTTCTACTTAGTATTTGATATATTTTATTTTATAATGAAATATTTTTAAAAATGATTAGACGAGTTCGTGAATCTGGTTTAGATAAATAAACACACAAAAATTTATTTATGCAATTCAATCAAATTTCCGTTTAAGAATATAGAGCATATATAGTTCCATCTTATTGATTTGATATGAATTAAACACATTACCTATGAGTCAAACTCAACAATCTCCACTTTGGCGAATATCAAACTTCTATGAAGATTAACTACATAACTTCATATCCTAGCAATTGGGTGTGTGTTCTTGCTTAACACTAAGAAATATGTAACAAATCCAAATAGTGTTTGAATTTGTCATTGGTTATGGATTTGGTCAACATATCAACTGCATTCTACGATGTGTGAACCTTTCAAGTAATCTCATATGGACACCACCAACTTTTTCATCTTGTGGAACCTAACATCAATAGGATTGGTTCTAGCATGATACATCGATTGTTTGCTAAATAGATATTACTCTTATTATCATAATGCAACTTAACTACACCTTGATTAACACCCAAATTTTTATTAACACATAAACCACAATGCTTGCTTGGCCATCATCTAATGCCTTGTATTTTGCCTTAGTTGTAGACATATCTACTATGGATTAAACTCATGATTTCAGCAGATACCCTCCCACCTCAAGAGTAAAGACATACATTGTTGTATACCTCTTAACTTCCACCATTGTATAGTCAAAATCCATATATCCCACAATATATGAAACACCCTACTTTGTGTTGAACATGATACCACGATCCATTGTACACTTCAAGTACCTTAGGATCCACTTGACTGCTTCCCATTGTTGTTTCCATGACTCTGACATGAACTTGCACATTTGACTATTTGATTGTGCTAAATTCGGTCTAGTGAAAACTATAAGATACACCAAACAATCAACAAAACGGCATAAGGAATCTTAGACATACCTTCTAGATTGAGTCTATCCTAACGTAATTCCAAACATAGCTTAAAATGATTCGCCAAAGTAGTAATAAGGTTTTGCTTTGCTCATGCCAAATCGATCAAAACACCTTCAACGTGGTTTTTTAGACAACCATAAATTACTAGCTCATTCCCTTGTGAATTTCCATCCTAATAATCTTCTTTTTCGGCCCTAATCCTTCATATCAAAATCCTTATCCAACCTACATAGGCATACCAAGCAAGGAATAAAGTTCAATATCAGCAAGAATAATCGGAGGGAAACCCTATGTTTACACCTCACTTAATCGACTACCCAATGACCCTTCTACCTAAGATACCACACTTAGATATGAGAACCTCCAGTCACCCAATTACCTCATTATGTCTATCAGTCACTATCCCACCATTAATTGCACCAACTTCTTGGCTTACATAATCATCTTGAGATACCTCACTCCAAACACACTAAAAACAGTTTGAAGATACCACACTTCAAACACATAAAATACAAAACACATGTGACACAAACAAAACTTAGAATTGCTTCATAGCTTCTTCCAAGGACACAACTACACTCATTGCTTCACAGCTTCTTAGTGAGTAAAATAATCCTCTTGAACACAGGCTTCGAGGTATAAATTAGTGACCAACCCACAATCTGGGCGGTTCACCTACAAACCAACTCTCTTAGAGAGTTGTTACAGACACAACCCTAAAAACTACATCATTACTAAATTCAGTTGGTACCAATACTTAAGTTACAAAGCTTCTATTTATAACCTATTACTCAACCTGAGTTGAGCCTTCACAATAAGAGCATAAGTTGTAACAAACTTCTAAAGAACAAACTTCTGCAGAGATAAACAAGGAGATAACTTCTACTACAATCAAGGTCCTTGCTGATCTTTCTCCTTATTTCATGGACCTTCACATATTCTACACGATTTAAAACATAACTGTAATAAACTTTGACAGTTCAGTAGCGTGATGTCTAATGTCGACATCCTCTTTGACATGTTGTCCGGATGTTAAAACATTTCAACACAACATGTTTCTTCACATAGAACTTCAACCTGCTTTCTCCTTAAAAGTTATAAATATTTTCAACCTATTGCAGTATTAGTTTTACCAAATCTAAAGTCAATCTAAAAATAGAGAATCAACAAAATCAAATATAATGTAGTGATTAGATGCACTTTGATTAAAAATATGGCCCATCATGTAGGTGTTGGTCAATTCAAGTTATTTAGGTTGCTTAGTCTCATTCGGATCCTTGGGATCTTTTGTATCATCTGTTTTAGTTAATATCTTAATGTTTTATTTCCAAAAAGTTTAGATAAAACAAATTAATTACTTCATTTGTACCTTAAGAAATTTTTGTATTGTAGATTCATTTACTTAATGTATCTAATCATATTAGATGATACATCAATTATTAAATTATATCTCCATCTATACCAAATTCCAACGCTTTTGAGTATGAAATCATGTGTGCATGTAGGTATAGTAACAAAATACATACCTGCGGGTACCCACCTGAACCCACCCCGAAGTTGATGAGGAAAACCCGCTTTGACTGAGTTTGGGTTCGGGTTTAGGTTTCATCGATTACAAAATATGGGATGTGTCGAGTAATGAGAACACTAGTACCCTCCCCGAACCCGTCCCGTTTATTCCATTATGTACATTATTTTTTATTTTTGATAATTTAGAATATCAAACATGTGGTCAATGTTTTGATAATTTGATTTGTATTTATTATTTAAAATATTTGAAATGTATGTATGAATTTTTTTGAGATTGTTTTATTTTATTATTTATAATGTAGTTTTATTTCGGAAAAAATAAATATTTCTATTGAAAAAAATGATTTTACTAAATGGATGGTGGCGAGGCGGGGATACCCGAACCCAACTCAAACCGGTTTGGGACGCGTTGAGTTTTAATTCTCTGTCCCGTTTGAGTTTGGGACATGGAACGGGGATTGTTTAGAGATTCAGGTTTGGGTTTGGGGGAGGTAAAAAAATGTCCCCGCCCTGTTGTCATGCCTATGTGCATGATAATGGAAGAAAGCTTGATATTTTCTTTTTATTTTCTTACCTATTAAGTATTTTTAAAATAAAATTTGAATTAAATTGACATTAAATTTCAAGTTAATTTATCTATTAGAGTTTCTAGATAAAAAATTAATTAGGGTTTCTAGATAAAAACTGATAAATTAGAATTTCTAGATAAAACAAATAAAAAATAAAATAAAATTTGACTTACATTGACATCAAATTACATAACTCACTCATATTTACACTATAAATATCTCTAGTTGTGTATCTACCGAGAACAATACAATATAAATAACGAATATAGTGCAAAAGAAAAAAAAGAAAAAGAAAACAAAGAGAATGCGGTCCCAATTTTGGATTTTAATAGGAATGATGGAGCGAAGTTAGAAGAAGGGAGCGAAGGTGGAAAGAAATGAGCAAGAAAGTGAGAGAAGCATTTGAGTCATGGTTGCTTTCATAAGGTGTGAGGATATCTCAAATGATTTACGTGATGACTTTTCACCGGCATGAAATCATTGTTTGATTTACTGAAGAAACTAAGAAGAAGTTCTTTAGCCCAAGGCCTTATAGGGATACATGCAAAAACTCGTGTCATTCCCATTCGAAAGCTTGGAATTGATAACGATGTTAATCCGTATACGGCTCAACAAAACTTCATAGATCTCATGTGGCCTCAAGGAAATCCAACTTTTAGGTAATTAATATTTTATTTTCTTAAATACATCACACATATAGACTTGCTAGACATGTATGAATTATTATCGATAATTTGAGTTACAAATCACAAATTATATTCTTTCGAATTATTTTGAGTAAAATTACTTTAGCATATTTAGTTTCAAATTAATTTATTATTTGGTGATAAAATGAGGAAAATCATATATATATGCAACAAGCTAAGTTCCTATACTAAAACTCGTGAACTAAGTTCACTTATTTTGAAGATGATTGGAAGCCTTTGAGCTCCACAACATTACAACTTAGATATTGGAGAGTGAATCTACAATGATGCACGAATGACTAGGTACTCAAATTTGAAGAAACCAAAGGTTCTAATATTGGTTTGGTAGCTCACTCCGACAAAGGAACCATTTCCTTATGTGACAAGGAGTCAAGGTCCATTGCTATCCAAAACAGCAATTGTGGGATAAAAATATTCCCTAATGGCTTTGTGGTAGTTGTTGGTGATATATTACAGGTAATAAATATTAACCTATAATAGAGAAATTGAGTTTGCTAAAATCGTTTTGATCTTTCGTTTATTTTGTTGCTTATTTGTTTGTCGCTTCCATATATTACTATTTTTATTTATTTTCATAAGTTATAATAAAATATAATCTCATCATTCTTATATGTATCAAATATTTTATATCTAAAATATATATAAAGTAATTCATTAAAATTTAAAATGAGTTTGATTAGACAATTTCAATGTTCTGGGCATGGACTAATGGGAGACTTGAGGCACCCATACAGTGGTATGGGGATGAAGAGAGATTTGTATTTGTATTTTTTGCAGTGCCAAGGGAAGGTATGATCATTCAGGGGCCAACTGAATTTGTGGATAATGAAAACTACCCTAAACGCTACCGTCTGTTTCACTATGATGAGTATGTCTATTATCAACATTCAACGGAACACAAGATGCTCCATTGAAAAAATTTGCTGGACTTTGATCCTATTATTATTATATGCAAGTCAATTCTCTAATTGTAATAAAGTAAGTAATTAGATGGACTCGCCTTTAAATAAAGAAGTATCAATCAAATATCATGTGTTGCCTTCATATATTGAAAAGTAAAGTAATGTTCTTGTGAATTGCAATCTTGTTTATTATCTTATACTAGCATATAGATACTATAATATGCATGATTTTTTCGGACACAATTTTATATTTTGTTCTATAAAAAAACTAAATTAATAAATAAAAGGTTTAATATTGATAAAAATAAAAGATAGGTGATATTGTAAAAATAATTACACGTTCATTATCACTTCATTTATATATATTTCAAATAAAGTAAATTATTTAACTATTCCTTATAAATTTAGGAGTAATTTATCTCTTATGACATGTATCATTACATATTAATCTAAAATCTTAAAGAATTAAAATAAAATAAAGAAAATAATATGTATTTTTTAGTAGTAAGATATTGGTATGTCAAGTGTGAGTAATGATTCTGATTGGATGGAAAAGAGATGTTTACTGTGGAAGATGGTAAACAACCGTTGGTCCTCCTGAGTCCTAAAACTAGGGTCACTAGCGAGATCGACCGTTGATCTCAAGACACGTGCTAAGATTTACGGTAAATTACACTATTTCGAACGAGACTATCTCTTCCAAACGGTTTCCGAGCCTAGGAAATAATGTAATGGCTTTCCACACAAAAGGATACTGACTATTGGTGACTCGTGACCAACAGTTTGCGTTAAGAATGTTTTGGTAATTAAGGCTAGTGGTAACTCGTCACCAACAAGCAAACGGACAGAAGTAAAGTAAAAAGCAATAAAAGCAGAGTTAAATGTAAATGATTGCATTAAAATAAAAGTTTGTTGATTCACGTACATCAAAAATTGCGTACTCTTTCTTCCTTTAGCGCGGAAATGAACAGAGTTTTAGCAAGTGATTTGGTAGTACAAATGAACACCCATAATTCTAAGAATTCTAACTTATTTATAGTAATTTGCAGAAATAACCGCTAAAGCTATCAACGGCTGAGATTTGATCTTTGGAAAGCTTCACGACGCTTTCACCTTCACTTGAACTCATATCCCACGAACTTCTCAAGTAACTATCCATGATCTAATTATTTGACTCCTTCCCGCTTGTCTTCAAAGGAACGCCTTCAGATTCGACTACTTTAATCAAAATTCCCTAAGTCCATGAACCATTTCGATACAGAGATCATCTCGACCAACCCTCTTGGAACTCAAATCTCTGACTTTCATCGTTAAGTAACGTGTCGACACAATCACCTTTTCCTAACGCTGCTTTGCTTCTGATCGACGTAGTTTGGCCTTCTAAGCCAAAGTTCTAACTAACAAGCATTCCTTCTAGAACTCCTGCCTTTAACTTTGTTAACCATCTCCAAAAACTACCTCTTTTTAAGCTGGTCCTTATACTTTAGGAACTTTTGCCTCTGAATCATGCCCTTAGTTCTCTTTACAAAATTTCAGCTAACAAGAGGATATTGAACTTTTTTTAGTGAGAAAAAATATAGATCAAATATTTTAAGGTTTTTAGTTAATATGTGATTTTAAAAATTAATTTTAAAATAAAATTTCATTGGTATATATTATTGAGGATAAATTATCCCCAATTTTAAAAGGGGTAGCGTAGATCTCACCTTTAAATAATTAAATTATTTCTTAAATATAAATAGGTTCTTGACCTTTTATATTTTGTAATTAATTCAAAGGCATTTGTAGACTCAATTAAATGAATTTGTTCCGCCAAATCAATATAATTTATTTCACTTTTTAATTATTAGATACAATATATATTTTATAATGAAATATTTTTAACAACACTCTCTTTATTTTTCATTTTTAGAAATTAATAATTTTAGTTAAAATTACAATTAATTTATGAAGCAAATTATATTATAGTTAAAATTACAATTAATTTATGAAGCAAATTAATTTATAGTTAAAATTACAATTAATTATATTATGAAGCAAATTTTTTTCTAATTAACTATTTTATATGTAATCTTAAAATACTATATTTTTAAGAAAGGTAATTTTAAACAATAATTTATTTTCTTTAGTATTTGATATATTTCATTTTATAATGAAATATTTTTAAAAATGATTAGACCAGTTCGAATTCGGGTTAGAGTATAGATAAACACACAAAAATTTTATTTATGCAATTCCATCAAATTTCCGTTTAAGAATATAGCATATATAGTTCCATCTTATTGATTTGATATGAATTAAACACATTACCTATGAGTCAAACTCAACAATCTCCACTTTGCGAATATCAAACTTCTATGAAGATTAACTACATAACTTCATATCCTAGCAATTGGTGTGTGTAGTTCTTGCTTAACACTAAGAAATATGTAACAAATCCAAATAGTGTTTGAACTTGTCATTGGTTATGGATTTGGTCAACATATCAACTGCATTCTCTCGATGTGTGAACCTTCTCAAGTAATTCTATATGGACACCACCAACTTTTTTTCTTGTGGAACCTAACATCAATAGGATTGGTTCTAGCATGATACATCGATTGTTTGCTAAATAGATATTCTTATTATCATAATGCAACTTAACTACACCTTGATTAACACCCAACATTTTTATTAACCATAAACCACAATGCTTGCTTGGCCATCATCTAATGCCTTGTATTTTGCCTTAGTTAGAGATATACTATGGATTAAACTCATGATTTCCAGCAGATACCCTCTCCCACCTCAAGAGTAAAGACATTATTGTATACCTCTTAACATCCGGACCACATGTATAGTCAAAATCCATATATCCCAATAGATGAAACACCCTACTTTGTGTTGAACATGATACCACGATCCATTGTACACTTCAAGTACCTTAGGATCCACTTGACTGCTTCCCATTGTTGTTTCCATGACTCTGACATGAACTTGCACATTTGACTATTTGATTGTGCTAAATTCGGTCTAGTGAAAACTATAAGATACACCAAACAATCAACAAAACTGGCATAAGGAATCTTAGACATACCTTCTAGATTGAGTCTATCCTCGAACGTAATTCCAAAGATAACTTAAAATGATTCGCCAATGTAGTAATAACAGGTTTTTCTTTGCTCATGCCAAATCTGATCAAAACACCTTCAACGTGGTTTTTTTAGACAACCATAAATTACTAGCTCATATTCCCTTGTGAATTTCCATCCCAATAATCTTCTTTTTCAGCGCCCTAATCCTTCATATCAAAATCCTTATCCAACCTACATATGGGGGCATACCAAGCAAGGAAAAGTTCACTATCGCTAGAATAATTCAGAGGGAAACTCCATGTTTACACCTCACTTAATCAGACTACCCAATGACCCTTCTACCTAAGATACCACACTTAGATATGAGAACCTCCACTCACTTAATTACCTCGTTATGTCTATCACTCACTATCCCACCATTAATTGCACCAACTCTGGCTCCTTACATAATCATCTTGGAGATACCTCACCCAAACAACTAAAAACAGTTTGAAGATACACACTTCAAACACAATACAAAAATACACACATGTGACACAAACAAAACATGGAATTGCTTCATAGCTTCTTCCAAGGACACAACTACACTCATTGCTTCACAGCTTCTTAGTGAGTAAAATAATCCTCTTGAACACAGGCTTCGAGGTATAAATTAGTGACCAACCCACAACCCGGCTGTTCACCTACAAACCAACTCTTATAGAGTTGTTACGATACAACCCTAAAACTACATCATTACTAAATTCAGTTGGTACCAATACTTAAGTTACAAAGCTTCTTTATAACCTATTACTCAACCTGAGTTGAGCCTTCACAATAAGAGCATAAGTTGTAACAAACTTCTGCAGTAACAAACTTTCTGCAGAGATAAACAAGGAGATAACTTCTACTACAATCAAGGTCCTTGCTGATCTTTCTCCTTATTTCATGGACCTTCACATATTCTACACGATTTAAAACATAACTGTAATAAACTTTGACAGTTCAGTAGCGTGATGTCTAATGTCTCGACATCCTCTTTGACATGTTGTCCCAGATGTTAAAACATTTCAACACAACATGTTTCTTCATTACATAGAACTTCAACCTGCTTTCTCCTTAAAAGTTATAAATATTATTCAACCTATTGTTGCTGTATTAGTTTTACCAAATCTAAAGTCAATCCTAAAAATAGAGAATCAACAAAATCAAATATAATGTAGTGATTAGATGCACTTTGATTAAAAAGATGGCCCATCATGTAGGTGTTGGTCAATTACAAGTTATTTAGGTTGCTTAGTCTCATTCGGATCCTTGGGATCTTTTGTATCATCTGTTTTAGTTAATATCTTAATGTTTTTATTTCCAAAAAAAGTTTAGATAAAACAAATTAATTACTTCATTTGTACCTTAAGAAATTTTTGTATTGTAGATTCATTGAATACTTAATGTATCTAATCATATACAGATGATACATCAATTATTAAATTATATCTCCATCTATACCATATTCCAAAGTTTCTTTTGAGTATGAAATCATTGTGTGCATGTAGGTATAGTAACAAAATACATACCTGCGGGTACCCACCTGAACCCACCCCGAAGTTGACGAGGAAAACCCGCTTTGACTGAGTTTGGGTTCGGGTTTAGGTTTCATCGATTACAAAATATGGGATGTGTCGAGTAATGAGAACACTAGTACCCTCCCCGAACCCGTCCCGTTTATTTCATTATGTACATTATTTTTTATTTTTGATAATTTAGAATATCAAACATGTGGTCAATGTTTTGATAATTTGATTTGTATTTATTATTTAAAATATTTGAAATGTATGTATGAATTTTTTGAGATTGTTTTATTTTATTATTTATAATGTAATTTTATTTCGAAAAAAATAAATATTTCTATTGAAAAAAATGATTTTACTAAATGGATGGTATAGGCGGGATACCGAACCCAACTCAAACCGGTTTGGGACGCGTTGAGTTTTAATTCTCTGTCCCGTTTGAGTTTGGGACATGGAACCGGATTGTTTAGAGATCTGTGTTTGGGTTTGGGGAGGTAAAACATGTCCTCGTTGTCATGCCTATGTGCATGATAATGGAAGAAAGCTTGATATTTTCTTTTTATTTTCTTACCTATTAAGTATTTTTAAAATAAAATTTGAATTAAATTGACATTAAATTTCAAGTTAATTTATCTATTAGAGTTTCTAGATAAAAAATTAATTAGGGTTTCTAGATAAAAACTGATAAATTAGAATTTCTAGATAAAACAAATAAAAATAAAATAAAATTTGACTTACATTGACATCAAATTACATAACTCACTCATATTTACACTATAAATATCTCTAGTTGTGTATCTACCGAGAACAATACAATATAAATAACGGAATATAGTGCAAAAGAAAAAAGAAAGAAAAAGAAAATGGGCAAAGAGAATGCGGTCCCAATTTTGGATTTTAATAGGAATGATGGAGCGAAGTTAGAAGAAGGGAGCGAAAGGTGGAAAGAAATGAGCAAGAAAGTGAGAGAAGCATTTGAGAGTCATTGCTTTCTCATAAGGTGTGAGGATATCTCAAATGATTTACGTGATGACTTTTCACCGGCATGAAATCATTGTTTGATTTACTGAAGAAACTAAGAAGAAGTTCTTTAGCCCAAGGCCTTATGGATATAACTTGAAAACTCGTCATTGTCATTCCTAAAGCTTTGGAATTGATAACGATGTTAATCCAGATACGGCTCAACAAAACTTCATAGATCTCATGTGGCCTCAAGGAAATCCAACTTTTAGGTAATTAATATTTTATTTTCTTAAAATACATCACACATATAGACTTGCTAGACATGTATGAATTATTATCGATAATTTGAGTTACAAATTACAAATTATATTCTTCGAATTATTTTGAGTAAAATTACTTTAGCATATTTAGTTTCAAATTAATTTATTATTTGGTGATAAAATGAGGAAAATCATATATATATAAAGTATGGCTAAGTTCCTATATACTCAAAAACTCGTGAACTAAGTTCACTTATTTTGAAGATGATTGAAGCCTTTGAGCTTCCAACATTACAACTTATTGGAGAGCCTACAATGATGCACGAATGACTAGGTACTCATCAAGAAACCAAAGGTTCTAATATTGGTTTGGCTCACCCGACAAAGGAACCATTTCCCTCATATGTGACATTGGAGTCCAAGGTCTCAGCTTGCTATCCAAACAGCAATTGTTGACATAAATATTCCCATAATGGCTTTGTGGAAGTGGTGATATATTATAGGTAATAAATATTAACCTATAATAGAGAAATTGAGTTTGCGCAAAATCGTTTTGATCTTTCGTTTATTTTTGTTGCTTATTTGTTTGTCGCTTCCACATATTACTATTTTTTATTTATTTTCATAAGTTATAATAAAAATATAATCTCATCATTCTTATATGTATCAAATATTTTATATCTAAAATATATATAAAGTAATTCATTAAAATTTAAAATGAGTTTGATTAGACGAATTTCAATGCTTAATACAGGCATGGACTAATGGGAGACTTGAGGCACCCATACACAGAGTGGTGGCAGGGGATGAAGAGAGATTTGTATTTGTATTTTTTGCAGTGCCAAGGGAAGGTATGATCATTCAGGGGCCACCTGAATTTGTGGATAATGAAAACTACCCTAAACGCTACCGTCCGTTTCACTATGATGAGTATGTCTATTATCAACATTCAACTGGAACACAAGATGCTCCATTGAAAAAATTTGCTGGACTTTGATCCTTTATTATTATTATATGCAAGTCAATTTCTCTAATTGTAATAAAGTAAGTAATTAGATGGACTCGCCTTTAAATAAAGAAGTATCAATCAAATATCATGCCTTCATATATTGAAAAGTAAAGTAATTCTTGTGAATTGCAATCTTGTTTATTATCTTATACTAGCATATAGATACTATAATATGCATGATTTTTCGGACACAATTTTATATTTTGTTCTATAAAAAACTAAAATAAATAAAAGGTTTACTATTGATAAAAATAAAAGAAAGGTGAAATTGTAAAAATAATTGGTTACACGTTCATTATCACTTCATTTATATATATTTCAAATAAAGTAAATTATTAACTATTCCTTATAAATTTAGGAGTAATTTATCTCTTATGACATGTATCATTACATATTAATCTAAAATCTTAAAGAATTAAAATAAAATAAAGAAAATAATATGTATTTTTTAGTAGTAAGATATTGGTATGTCAAGTGTGAGTAATGATTCTATTGGATGGAGATGTTTACCGTGGAAGATGGTAAACAACCGTTGGTCCCCAGTCCTAAAACTAAGGGTCACTAGCGAGATCGACCATTGATCTCAAGACACGTAAGATTTCTGTAAATTACACTATTTTCGAATCGAGACTATCCTTGGCCCGTAAACGCCCAGAGCCTAGAAATAATGTAATGGCTTTCCACACAAAGGATACGACTATTGGTGACTCGTGACCAACAGCGTTAAGAATGTTTTGGTAATTAAGGCTAAACTCGTAACCAACAAGCAAATGATGTAAAAAAATAAAAGCAGAGTTAAATGTAAACAGATTGCATTAAAATAAAAGTTTGTTGATTCACGACATCAAAAATTGTACTCTTTCTTCCTTTTAGCGGAAATGAATGTAGTTTTAGCAAGTGATTTGTAGTACAAATGAACACCCATAATTCTAAGAATTCTAACTTATTTATAGTAATTTGCAAAATTAACCGCTAAAGCTATCAACGGTGAGATTTGATCTTTGAAGTAATCACCACTTGGAACTCATATCCTACGAACTTCTTGAAGTAACTATCCATGATCTAATTATTTGACCTTCCCGCTTCGTGTCTTCAAAGGAACCGCCTTGATTCGACTACTTTTAATCAAAATTCCCTAAGTCCACAATAACCATTTCGACAAAGAAGATCATCTCGACCAATTCTCTTTTGAACTCAAATCTCTGACTTATCATTAAGTAACGTCGACAATCACCTTTTCCTAACGTTGCTTTGCTTCATCGACGTAGTTTGGCCTTCTAAGCCAAAGTTCTAACTAACAAGCATTCCTTCTAGAACTCTTTAACTTTGTTAACCATCTCAAAAACTACCTCTTTAAGTGGTCCTTATACTTTAGGAACTTTTGCCCGAATCATGCCATTAGTTCTCTTTACAAAATTTAACAAGAGGATATTGAACTTTTTTTAGTGAGAAAAAATATAGATCAAATATTTTAAGGTTTTTAGTTAATATGTGATTTTAAAAATTAATTTTAAAATAAAATTTCATTGGTATATATTATTGAGGATAAATTATCCCCAATTTTAAAAGGGGTAGCGTAGATCTCACCTTTAAATAATTAAATTATTTCTTAAATATAAATAGGTTCTTGACCTTTTATATTTTGTAATTAATTCAAAGGCATTTGTAGACTCAATTAAATGAATTTGTTCCGCCAAATCAATATAATTTATTTCACTTTTTAATTATTAGATACAATATATATTTTATAATGAAATATTTTTAACAACACTCTCTTTATTTTTCATTTTAGAAATTAATAATTTTAGTTAAAATTACAATTAATTTATGAAGCAAATTATATTATAGTTAAAATTACAATTAATTTATGAAGCAAATTAATTTATAGTTAAAATTACAATTAATTATATTATGAAGCAAATTTTTTTCTAATTAATTATTTTATATGTAATCTTAAAATACTATATTTTTAAGAAAGGTAATTTTAAACAATAATTTATTTTCTACTTAGTATTTGATATATTTTATTTTATAATGAAATATTTTAAAAATGATTAGACAGGTTCGTGAATTCAAAATAGATAAACACACAAAAATTGTATTTATGCAATTCCATCAAATTTGTTAAGAATATAGAGCATATATAGTTCCATCTTATTGATTTGATATGAATTAAACACATTACCTATGAGTCAAACTCAACAATCTCCACTTTGGCGAATATCAAACTTCTATGAAGATTAACTACATAACTTCATATCCTAAAGCAATTGTGTAGTTCTTGTTTAGAAATATGTAACAAATCCAAATAGTGTTTGAACTTGTCATTGGTTATGGATTTGGTCAACATATCAACGCATTCTCCTGTGTGTGAACCTTCCGAAATAATCTATATGGACACCACCAACTTTTTCATCTTGTGGAACCTAACATCAATAGGATTGGTTCTAGCATGATACATCGATTGTTTGCTAAATAGATATTACTCTTATTATCATAATGCAACTTAACTACACCTTGATTACCCAACATTTTTATTAACCACATAAACCACAATGCTTGCTTGGCCATCATCTAATGCCTTGTATTTTGCCTTAGTTGTAGACATATCTACTATGGATTAAACTCATGATTTCAGCGATACCCTCTCCACCTCAAGAGTAAAGACATACATTGTTGTATACCTCTTAACATCCAGACCACATGTATAGTCAAAATCCATATCCCACAATAGATGAAACACCTACTTTGTGTTGAACATGATACCACGATCCATTGTACACTTCAAGTACCTTAGGATCCACTTGATCGCTTCCCATTGTTGTTTCCATGACTCGACATGAACTTGCACATTTGACTATTTGATTGTGCTAAATTCGGTCTAGTGAAACTATAAGATACACCAAACAATCAACAAAATGGCATAAGGAATCTTAGACATACCTTCTAGATTGAGTCTATCCTAACGTAATTCCAAAGATAACTTAAAATGATTCGCCAATGTAGTAATAACAGTTTTCTTTGCTCATGCCAAATCTGATCAAAACACCTTCAACGTGGTTTTTAGACAACCATAAATTACTAGCTCATATTCCCTGTGAATTTCCATCCCAATAATCTTCTTTTCACTACCTAATCCTTCATATCAAAATCCTTATCCAACCTATATAGGGGCATACCAAGCAAGGAATATAGTTCACTATCAAGATTAATAATTAGAGGGAAACTCCATGTTTACACCCTCACTTAATCGACTACCCAATGACCTTCTACCTAAGATACCACACTTAGATATGAGAACTCCACTCACTTCCATTACCTCAGTTATGTCTATCACCACTATCCCACCATTAATTGCACCAACTTCGCTCCTTACATAATCATCTTGGAGATACCTCACTCCAAACAACTAAAACAGTTTGAAGATACCACACTTCAAACACACACATAAAACAAAGTCACATGTGACACAACAAAACTTGGAATTGCTTCATAGCTTCTTCCAAGGACACAACTACACTCATTGCTTCACAAACTTCTTAGTGAGTAAAATAATCCTCTTGAACACAGGCTTCGAGGTATAAATTAGTGACCAACCCACAACCCGGGCTGTTCACCTACAAACCAACTCTCTTATAGAGTTGTTACAGACACAACCCTAAAAACTACATCATTACTAAATTCAGTTGGTACCAATACTTAAGTTACAAAGCTTCTATTTATAACCTATTACTCAACCGAGTTGAGCCTCACAATAAGAGCATAAGTTGTAATAAACTTCCAGTAACAAACTTTCTGCAGAGATAAACAAAGAGATAACTTCTACTACAATCAAGGTCCTTGCTGATCTTTCTCCTTATTTCATGGACCTTCACATATTCTACACGATTTAAAACATAACTGTAATAAACTTTGACAGTTCAGTAGCGTGATGTCTAATGTCACGACATCCTCTTTGACATGTTGTCCCAGATGTTAAAACATTTCAACACAACATGTTTCTTCATTACATAGAACTTCAACCCGCTTTCTCCTTAAAAGTTATAAATATTATTCAACCTATTGTCTTGTATTAGTTTTACCAAATCTAAAGTCAATCCTAAAATAGAGAATCAACAAAATCAAATATAATGTAGTGATTAGATGCACTTTGATTAAAAGATGGCCCATCATGTAGGTGTTGGTCAATTAAGTTATTTAGGTTGCTTAGTCTCATTCGGATCCTTGGGATCTTTTGTATCATCTGTTTTAGTTAATATCTTAATGTTTTATTTCCAAAAAGTTTAGATAAAACAAATTAATTACTTCATTTGTACCTTAAGAAATTTTTGTATTGTAGATTCATTGAATACTTAATGTATCTAATCATACATGATGATACATCAATTATTAAATTATATCTCCATCTATACCAAATTCCAACGTTTTTTTGAGTATGAAATCATTGTGTGCATGTAGGTATAGTAACAAAATACATACCGCGGTACCCACCGAACCCACCCGAAGTTGATGAGAAAACCCGCTTGACGAGTTTGGGTTCGGGTTTAGGTTTCATCGATTACAAAATATGGGATGTGTCGAGTAATGAGAACACTAGTACCCTCCCCGAACCCGTCCCGTTTATTTCATTATGTACATTATTTTTTATTTTTGATAATTTAGAATATCAAACATGTGGTCAATGTTTTGATAATTTGATTTATATTTATTATTTAAAATATTTGAAATGTATGTATGAATTTTTTTGAGATTGTTTTATTTTATTATTTATAATGTAGTTTTATTTCGGAAAAAATAAATATTTCTATTGAAAAAAATGATTTTACTAAATGGATGGTGGCGAGGCGGGATACAACCCAACTCAAACCGGTTTGGGACGCGTTGAGTTTTAATTCTCTGTCCCGTTTGAGTTTGGGACATGGAACGGGATTATTTAGAGATTCAGGTGGGTTTGGGGAGGTAAAACATGTCCTCACTTGTCATGCTATGTGCATGATAATGGAAGAAAGCTTGATATTTTCTTTTATTTTCTTACCTATTAAGTATTTTTAAAATAAAATTTGAATTAAATTGACATTAAATTTCAAGTTAATTTATCTATTAGAGTTTCTAGAAAAAATTAATTAGGGTTTCTAGATAAAACTATAAATTAGAATTTCTAGATAAAACAATAAAAATAAAATAAAATTTGACTTACATTGACATCAAATTACATAACTCACTCATATTTACACTATAAATATCTCTAGTTGTGTATCTACCGAGAACAATACAATATAAATAACGGAATATAGTGCAAAAGAAAAAGAAAGAAAAGAAAATGGGCAAAGAGAATGCGGTCCCAATTTTGGATTTTAATAGGAATGATGGAGCGAAGTTAGAAGAAGGGAGCGCGAAGGTAAGAAATGAGCAAGAAAGTGAGAGAAGCATTTGAGAGTCATGGTTGCTTTCTCAAGGTGTGAGGATATCTCAAATGATTTACGTGATGACTTTTTCACGGCATGAAATCATTGTTTGATTTACTCAAGAAACTAAGAAGAAGTTCTTTAGCCCAAGGCCTTATAGGGATACATCGCAAAAACTCGTGTCATTCTCATTCTAAAGCTTTGGAATTGATAACGATTTTAAAATTAAATTTCATTGGTATATATTATTGAGGATAAATTATCCCCAATTTTAAAAGGGGTAGCGAGATCTCTCCTTTAAATAATTAAATTATTTCTTAAATATAAATAGGTTCTTGACCTTTTATATTTTGTAATTAATTCAAAGGCATTTGTAGACTCAATTAAATGAATTTGTTCCGCCAAATCAATATAATTTATTTCACTTTTTAATTATTAGATACAATATATATTTTATAATGAAATATTTTTAACAACACTCTCTCTTTATTTTTCATTTTTAGAAATTAATAATTTTAGTTAAAATTACAATTAATTTATGAAGCAAATTATATTATAGTTAAAATTACAATTAATTTATGAAGCAAATTAATTTATAGTTAAAATTACAATTAATTATATTATGAAGCAAATTTTTTTCTAATTAATTATTTTATATGTAATCTTAAAATACTATATTTTTAAGAAAGGTAATTTTAAACAATAATTTATTTTCTACTTAGTATTTGATATATTTTATTTTATAATGAAATATTTTTAAAAAATGATTAGACCAGGTTCGGAATTAGGTTAGAGTATTGATAAACACACAAAAATTTATTTATGCAATTCAATCAAATTTCCGTTTAAGAATATAGAGCATATATAGTTCCATCTTATTGATTTGATATGAATTAAACACATTACCTATGAGTCAAACTCAACAACTCCACTTTGGCGAATATCAAACTTATATGAAGATTAACTACATAACTTCATATCCTAGCAATTGGTGTGTGTAGTTCTTGCTTAACACTAAGAAATATGTAACAATCCAAATAGTGTTTGAACTTGTCATTGGTTCGGATTTGGTCAACATATCAATCGCATTCTCTCGATGTGAACCTTCAAGTAATCTTTATATGGACACCACCAACTTTTTCATCTTGTGGAACCTAACATCAATAGGATTGGTTCTAGCATGATACATCGATTGTTTGCTAAATAGATATTACTCTTATTATCATAATGCAACTTAACTACACCTTTATTAACACCCAACATTTTTATTAACCACATAAACCACAATGCTTGCTTGGCCATCATCTAATGCCTTGTATTTTGCCGTAGTTGTAGACATATCTACTATGGATTAAACTCATGATTTCCAACAGATGCCCTCTCCCACCTCAAGAGTAAAGACATACATTGTTGTATACCTCTTAACATCCGGACCAATGTATAGTCAAAATCCATATATCCCACAATAGATGAAACACCCTACTTTGTGTTGAACATGATACCACGATCCATTGTACACTTCAAGTACCTTAGGATCCACTTGATCGCTTCCCATTGTTGTTTCCATGACTCGACATGAACTTGCACATTTGACTATTTGATTGTGCTAAATCGGTCTAGTGAAAACTATAAGATACACCAAACAATCAACAAAACTGGCATAAGGAATCTTAGACATACCTTCTAGATTGAGTCTATCCTCGAACGTAATTCCAAAGATAGCTTAAAATGATTCGCCAAAGTAGTAATACGGTTTTGCTTTGCTCATGCCAATCTGATCAAAACACCTTCAACGTGGTTTTTTTAGACAACCATAAATTACTAGCTCATATTCCCTTGTGAATTTCCATCCCAATAATCTTCTTTTTCAACGCCCTAATCCTTCATATCAAAATCCTTATCCAACCTAATCGTCAAGTCATTTACATCAAGAAAATGGTTAATAACAATAAACATATCATCAATATAAAGTAACATGAAAATAAAAGAGACTTCATCAATGCTCCTAACATAAACACAACAATCATAATCACACCTTTTATTTACAATTTGGAGCATGTATGAATCAAAGCATTTGTATCATTACCTTGGAGATTGCTTCAAGCCATGCAAAGACCTCTTCAATTTGCAAAAAAATCTACCATGCATGTGTTTACTATGGAAAATGGTAAACAACCGCTGGTTCTTCCAAATTCCTAAAACTAAGGGTTACTCGCAAGATCGACCAGTTGATCTTAAGACATGTGCTAAGGTTTTTTGAAATTATACTAGTTCTGTCGAAATCCTTATCTAAGAAACAGTTTTCTAAGACTAAGGGAACATGCATAATGATTTTCCACACTATGATTAGACTCGAATGAGTGGTGACTCGTGGCCGATAAAAAGAGCCTGAACGAAATAACTGACAATCTGATTGCTCACAATATGATTTGACCAACTATGGTGACTCGTGCCTGACCAGATGTTGTGAACTTCAGACTTGTTCTAAATTAAGTACGTGTCGACTGACTCTTTTGTTAACTCGAAACTTGTAACAAAAAGAGAATCAACATAAACGATAACACGAAGAGATTGCTGAAAAGTAAATAAAATGCAAGTAAAAGTTTCAAAAGAGATGACTGAAATATAAAGGTTTTGCATTGAAATAAAGATGGTGATTCACTTACATCAAGCACTTCAAAACTCTTTGTTTCCTAACGCTCGGAATGGACAAAGTTTTAGCAAGTGATTTGAGTATACTAGTGAACACAAAATTAATCGAAACTACTCATTTATAATATTTATAAAGTAACGGCCTAGACATAATCTACGAATGACATTTGAATCCTAAGGCAACCGATTCACTAGATGTCGCCACCTATTTGGCACTTAAACGAGTTACAAACTGCTGGAAACTGCTTAGAGACTTTGAATTTTGAATCTTCCTCTTTGACAAAATCAACCGTTTCTAGCTTGCTTTGACATGCTCCACCTTTGATAAAAGAAAAACAATGAATTCTTCTAAGTCCCGAATCCTTTGTGGTCGATGAGACCAAATTCGACCATTTCCTTCGCCATGCCTTGGTTGATTCGACCAATTTCCACATATTTTAACATGTTCTCCTCTCGGTCGACATACCTCCACTTCAAAATTTTGGCTTGATATTCTCCTTAATCACCGATTTAAGAACTTTCAAACACTTTACCTCAATTTCCAAAGGTCCTTATTTAAAGTTACCCAGCTTATGAGAACATCCTCATTTAATACACGTGATTGAATACCTTGAGATTTTTCAAGGTACCAAATGCCCCCAGAGATGCCATTTTCAATTTTGACTTACATGAGATAATGGCATATTTGAAGTGTCGGTTTCAAAGATTCTACCAAATCGCCCACTCCTCAGTAAAGTGGACGTTTATTCCACTTTTTCCGTGACATCGTGTAATCATGGAAACATATGACACTTTCGCCAGACGTGTGAACATTTAATGTTCACCATCATTTAACTTTTAGTGGCAAACATGGCCCACCACTCATGCTTCAATCTCGCAACACGTGTCCCTCGACTTGACACGATTCGACTTAGGAAATCACAAAATATTTTCTCCATTATTCTTTCTTCCATTCAGACTTATAAATATCCCTTTTTCTTTTATTCTCTCCACTTTCTTCAATCTCTCGCCTGTAAACCCAAAACTCACCAATACCACCATTGTTCACCGCCTTCAAGCTTTCTACAATGGTGAATGCTAGAAATCTAACTACTTCCCCATGGACCTTCGTTACACCTTGTCGATGATAAAACCTAGGTACCAGAGCCTCCATTTGTTGAGGAGAAACCAAGATTTGGCAACCTCGTGTACTCATTCCTTTCACTCAAGAAATACCCCTAGCTTTCCTAGGTCCTCTTGTAGATACCCCCCGAGATTTATATAGATGATAGGGATTTTCTCCCACAAGCACTATAACCATACCTATAATCTCTTCTCCAAACCCTATTTCTCTTCAATACATTGATAGGAACTTCATAAATGATCCTCCTCTCATTGCCTAAGTTTAGTGTTTGGATGGCACGTTTGGAACCCGCAACGGGGATCAATGGAAAAAGTCGGTAATTTAAATTTTGTTGGAACTCTCGTTGTGGCTACCTTATTCTAGCGGCATGTTGTTGTTGCCTTGCATTTCTAGAAGGGTCGACCAACACTTTCCACACTGTGGTACGATTACTCTTACCCTTCTCGACGCTAGGCTACTACAGATTAAAACCCTATAGCGTAGTTTTTAACCATATGGACCATGACCTCGTACAATAAGGTTCGACGTTGGGAAAGTAAAATCCAACATACAATAACTTTATTGACCACCATCGACAAGAATCGCCCCATATAACGATGAAGAACACGTGGCGTTCTTGACTCTTTTGATATCCTCTATATTTTCTCGCTCTAGGTCGATGCAGTGGCGTGCAATTTTCTTATCTAGCCACCCCATTGCATAAGGGTGGAATGTTTCCTTGAACAATGCTTTTGGCCTTCTTGTACGCATCCTGAGTGATGTTGCTAATCAAATCAAGAATTTTGACCCACCAATCCAAGGAAAAAGAATGTTTTGGTACACGGTCCTTTTGGCTTCTATGACTATGGTTAAATGCCACTTTGGAAAAGAGATTTGTGGCTCGGGAGGTTAAACTACATCACACTAGATTCATCTTTCACAGCGCCACATGTGAACCTATATTCAAACTATTGCGAAAGATCAGTGGTTAGGTGGAATGACGATTGTCAAGTCGCATTCGATAAGATAAAAGAGTATCTACAGAACCTCGATCCTTATGCCTCCCGTGGAGGGTAGGCCGTTGATTATGTACCCACAAAGGCTCGAAAGCTCAATGGGGAATGTGATTGGGACAATATGACGAGTCAGTCGAAAAGAGCATGCAATATAATACCTTAGCAAAAATTTACCGATCGTGAGAAAACTACCACGCCGAGAAAACTTATTGTGCTTTGGCTTGGGTTGCTCGCCGACTAAGGAAATATATGTTAACTCATACTACCTTGTTGATATCCAAATAGATCCGATTAAGTACATCTTTGAAAAGCCATCTTTGATAGGTCAAATTTCTAGATGGCAAATGATTTTGACAGACTATGACATCCAGTATACTACTCAGAAAGCTATCAAGAGTAGTGTATTGGCGGATTATGTTGCCCATCAACCTGTGGATAATTATCATCCTATGAGATTTGAATTTCTAGACGAAGATATCATGTATATCAGGGATTGTAACATTCTTGACCCAGTTGAAGGGCCTGAATCGGGATCAAAATGGTCATTTATATTCGATAGTGCCTCTAATGCTTTGGGCAATGGTGTCGGTGAGGTAATCATTAACCCAGATGGTCATCACATCCCGTTTATAGCCAGAATTTGTTTTGATTGCACCAATAACATGGATGAATACGAGGCTTGCATATTTGGTATCGAGGCAGTGATTGACTTAAGGATTAAGCATTTAAAAGTGTATGGAGACTCTGCAATTGTGATAACCCAGGTCAATGGCGATTGGGAGACTCATCACCTAAATTTGATTCCTTACCGAGAGTGTTGTACCCTAAAATTTGCCCTTTTATTTATTAATATATAATTGGCTGACACTTGATCAATAGGTGCATTGCATACATATATTCATGTATTAACCATGGGTTCGAGATTTTTCTGAATCGTATAAACCTGTACAACTATGAAGAAGAGGTTTGGTTCCAAAGGCTGAATATCTGAGGTTCTGTTATTT
Organism: Vicia sativa; assembly: GCA_021764765.1. Classification (NCBI taxonomy): domain Eukaryota; kingdom Viridiplantae; phylum Streptophyta; class Magnoliopsida; order Fabales; family Fabaceae; genus Vicia; species Vicia sativa. The sequence goes on along the minus strand of CM038794.1, from coordinate 257,562,390 downwards.
CAAGCGTCATCTCAATATACAAGATGTGTGCATCCAGAAGCTTTTGATTATCTCTCGAGAATCAAGGTATTGGAGTTCTGATTTCCTCTCATGCGGATATTGATTAAATTTTTCGAAAGAAGCATTATGGTCGAATATTTGAACCCTGAGGTGATTCCATCGTATTTCGTGAGTCTTGAAGATTCAGATATGACTTATCGAGCCACGCGACTCATAAAATCAAGATCATCGGATAAAACATATTTGAGTGTATGAAAGTCATAAAGTCAAACTTTGACCGAGTGGAATTTCTGGTCAAAAGTCGACACTTGCGAAAATGTGATCATTCATTGAGAAAAATGGGAAGAATCGGAAGAAAATGAGGTTTCTTGCATTTTAAGTAATCTTGGACTTTAGAAAAAATTTCTAAGTTTTAAGCACTTTATGTTCAGAGCTATGTTGTCGACTCTCCATCTCACTCGTCCGTGGTCGTAAGTTTGTGAATTGGTAGTCGTTGGAAAGAGCGCATTTCGTACTCTGAACTTGTTCTTGTGAAGATTTCTCCATAAATGCCCGGATTTCGGGTTATGAGGTTCCGATATTTAATGTTCACAACTTTTGAAGTTTACACTTAGTGAAATTTTGTGTGTTTTTCAACATGTTAAAGTGCTCGACTTCAGAGGTATTTTACACGTGTTTCGAGGCGTCGATTCGAGTTGAGTTCAAAATCAAAATTATTCATTTCGCAGCAATCTACAACTTTGCTGAGAGAATCAAATTAATTCGGAGCTCGGATCAAAAGTTATGAGGCTTGAAAGTTATGATTCATCATGCTTACAATATTCAACACTTAAAAAAAATTTGGAGTGTTTGTCTATATGTTCAGGCTGACGACTTCGGGTTAGATTTTATCATATTTATCGGCTCGAATTAAAAAGTGTTCAATCAAAGTTGTTCATCTCGCTGAAATCTATAACTATGATGAAGGAATCAAATTCATTCGGGACTCGGATCGAAAGCCACAAAGCCTAGAAAATAAGAATTCATCATGTTTGCAATATCCGATAGTTGTTGTACGTATGTTCGAGGTTTTTCATCATCGATTTGATCGCCGCATGGAAAAACTCGAACATGAGAGTTGGAGTTTGTCATGTCCTCTATAAGTTTCGTTTAGAAACTATTTTGTTTTGGACGTCGCAACAAAAGATAAGCCTCAAGTGGTTAAGTTAAAGTCAAAACGCGAGATAGCATATACATTTTTGCCATGGCTACGAGAACATTTTATCAAAGCTTGTTGTGCGCATATTCGAGGCTATTTTTCTCATCGATTCGATCGCCACGGAAAAACTCGAACATGAAAGTTGAGTTTGTCATGTCCTCTATAAATTTTGTTTAGAACTTGTTTCGCTTGGGTCGCGGCAAAAGATATGAAGCCTCGAAGTGGTGGTATGAAATTGGAAAAGTGTTGGATGTCATGCAAGATCTGCCAACCAAGCCGGACTTTATCGAATGCGTATGCAAAGTTAAAACACTCTTTTCTCCATGATTAAGGCTCCGCTTAAATTGGCAACGAGATACCAGTTGTTCTATCACATGTCATCTTCCAATGGCACCGAGTTTGCATCATTTGATCGTATCGAGGAAGTTATAGGTCCATAAAGTAGTACACTTGGCATGAACAAATGGTTAGCAATGCTCGAAAATTCCTTGGTAATGTCACCAGATCTCTCAACTTGAGATTTTTGCATGTTGCGGACATCGAATCGAAATAGTTTCAACACAATTTTGTTCATCAACATGCTCTCCAATTTTTGTTTTGCGATATCGTCGCAGGAGATTTTTAGCTCGAGTAGAAAGAGCAAGTTACATGACCATAATTTCAAAGGATCCAAGAATGCAAGATCACGGTCATGCTGGTATCATGTTATTACTTCCTTCGGCCATACAGTAAAAGGCATACATGCATTTCCCTGTGAGACCATGCAATGATGAGTAGATATGCATGATGGAGAGAAAATACTAAAAGAAGATATGTATGAACAAGAATTCACGTGACAGCTAGCTCGGGTTTATGCTTCATTTTCTCATTCAATCAAAAAAACTAGGACTTTTTTTCTTAGAGAGAATCATCTTAACAACCTCACGCTCACCATTCTCCCTTTCTTACCACCTCTATCTCTCATTCACCAGGGACCACTCTTTTTCACTCTTGACAACATCGTAACAATCTCACCTCTCAACGTGAACGATAACAACCCCAACCACTATAACAACCTTTTCTCCACCATCCTCTCATCTCTCTTCACGTAATTCACTCTCTCTTTACATTGTAACCATAACGACTGTTACCACCCTCTCTTTCTCTCTCTTGATCAAAAAAGAAAATGTAACAAAGTCCTCCACAACCACCCTAACCAACTCCGAGAAAAAACAGTTACAAACCATAAACCACCGCAACTAATCTGCGTTCTTCATCATCAATCACCGATTCATCGAACCAAACTACGTATTCTCCAAGGCTTCTGGTTTCTTGACATCACCAAGATCTTCCCATTTCCTATCGATAATGAAGGCTCTTGGAAGTTTCTTCGGACGAATTGATCGAAGCCTTAACTTCATTTTCTTCTCCGGTTCATCATCAAGGAAGCTTTGAACTATCACTCCATCTTCAAGATTAAGAGAAATTTGTGGAATCTTTTTCTTTTTGTTCATTCACATTCTTCACATAAGTAAGTCACTCTCCCTCAACATATTAGCCCTCACGTGATACATTCCGTTTATGGTGTTTGTATGCTCTCGGTTTAAACGTGAAACTATTTGAATAACATTATTTGGCATCCGTAATCCTTAGGATATTGAATTTTGAGTTGTGATTCCGCTTGAAACTGTTAGAATAAGCAATTTTAGACACCGGATCCATAATCTTGAATGAAATTGAGCCCACGTGGTTTTCGATTCCGGTGAGATGAATCCGCCGGTGGCGGTTTGACAAAGAAGGCGGTCCGGAGTTACATTATTGTCGGGCGCAGTTGCATCTCACCATTGCCCTAGCATTCTCAACTAAAAGCCTCATGTCTTGCACCATCAGACTCACTCCATTTTCACCCAATGGTGCAATTTTAAAGAACTTATATTGGGTCCCACAATTTTACTTTGTATATTAATATTTTATTCATATTAAATTTTATTTGATTTAAAATAATTATTTAAATTATTTAAATTTAAATTAATATAAAATAAATAAAATTAAAATTAAACATAAAATTTAAAATGATAATTAAAATTAATCTCAAATACATGACATATAATTAAAAACAATGAAAATAAATTACATAACATAATTACTCAAATTTAATTTTCATCGTCCTCATGTCCAAAATGTTCAAATATGCTCGACTAGATCTCCTTGAAGTTGGCGATGAACTTGTTTTTCACGAAGAGTTTCTCTTCTTTGTAGTCTTGTTGCAAGATTTGGATGAGGACCGTTAAATGTTTTTCGTTGAGTTGTTGTTACCGATATTATCATAAGAGTAATCAAAATCACTCCATATGTGTGTCGTTCGTCTTCGACAATCATGTTGTGCATATGATGCAAGCATATATGGTATGCTGAGGGTTTCCATGTGCCAAGAACGACCGACCACGTATTGCAAACGAGATGAAGCACTCAAATGCTGCTCCACATCCTTTCTAATGATTCTTGGTGTTGTGCAAATAGTTTTCTTTTCTCCTTGTGGCATCGAAATAGTTTTGACAAATGTAGCCCACTCAGGATATATTCCATCCGCTAAATAATACCCCATATTATAAGGAGTTCCATTGATTGTATATTGCACATTAGCAGCACGTCCTTCCAAAATATCGTTAAACACATTGGATTGGTTTAACACATTAATGTCATTGTTTGAACCTGCAATACCAAAAAATGCATGCCAAATCCACAAGTCTTGTGATGCCACTGCTTCAAGCATGATCGTGGGTTTACCATGATCACCTCGACAAAACTGTCATTTCCATGCAACAGGACAATTCTTCCATTCCCAGTGCATACAATCAATGGAACCCAACATACCTGGAAAGCCACGTGACTCACCCATTTGTAAGAGATGTTCAATATCAGTGTTGTTAGGCTTTCTCAAATACTCAGCCCCAAATAAAACATTCACGCCCTTAATGAATCTTTCTAAGCACTCAATTGAGGTACTTTCACCGATTCAAACATATTCGTCTACAATGTCAGCAGGAGACCCATATGCCAACATACGAATAGAAAATGTGCATTTCTGCAATGGTGAAAGACCCATCTTACCAGTTGCATCGACCCTCATCATTTGGAAATATTCATCATGATTGTCGAGGGCATCTACAATTCGAAGAAACACATGCCTATGCATTCTGAACCTTCTTCGGAATTGTACATCTGTGTATACTGGATTTTCTGAGAAGTAGTCATTGAATAACCGATTGTGCCCTTCTTCACGACCTCGATCTACCGTAGTGGCCTAGAGGAACTTCCAAATTGACATTCATTTTGAAGATGTTGTTCTTCATCACTGTCGTCCATAAATTCTTCTTCAACTAACTCCCAAAATTCTTGATTGTAATTATCTGAATTGTCTGAATCCATTTTAGTGAGGAATAAGAAGAGAATGAGAAAACAATGACATAAGTGGTAGTATATATAATGGTTTGAATAAAGGCTAGTTATTCAACGGCTAGTTTGAATAACGGCTAGTTTGAATAACGGCTTGTTTGAACAACATAATATTTATTATGATTTAAAGTGGTACTAATGACCATTTTACATAGGATTTGATAAATTAAAGTGCTACTAATGACCATTTTACATATAATTTAAAGTGGTACTAACTACAGTCCATTTTTTTTTTCATTTTATTACAATATTTTTCATGAATATCTTGACTTTCGTTCATAGTAGAAGTGTCTTTCATCATGATTCGTTACCTTTAATTCTATCTCGTCCTCCTTACTTTGCGCAAGTCTTTCCATTGTTTCGCTCTTTATTCCTTGCATCTTTGCGTTGCATTTGAAATTTCCTTTGCCTACCTTTCCTTTTCATTGCTTTTGTCCCATTGACGCTCCATTTGTGATGAGTTAAACTCATAATGAAGGTGTATCGGGATCTGATGATGCCCCACTAGCGTAAGTCTCATGTCATTTTGAAGAATTTCAATCGATTCTCCGATGATGCCCCATTTAGCTTCATCTTTAACAATCGCCATGCATACTCAAGATTGAATGTTGTACCTTGATCTTGAGCATAAAAAGCATGTGCAGCCATGATATCGTTCTCCGATGTCCCACTTTTCTTTCCATTGACGACTTGTCTATAACACCCAACAAATTTTTGAACCGACGCATTTATTCGATGCCATCGACATTTTAATTGACCACTTAACTTTTCTCGAATTGCCCGATATCGGTTATAATTTTCACGATTCTATGCCAAAAACTCTCAGCTTTTTGATCAACTCCCACAATTGGATCCTTTGAAACATTGAGCCATGATTGGATAAGACATATATCCTCATCCCTTGTAAATTGCTCTCGAGATTTTTTTTTTTTTAACGAGAACCCTTTCTTCTTTTCAACACCAACTTGACTAGAAAGTGGTGGAACTTGAGAATTTTGAGGATTAGGATTTTGATACATATTTGGATTGTTTGGTGACGGAAAAAATATGGCGGGGTTTGGTGGTACTGATGGAATTTGAGAATTTTGAGAATTAGGATTTTGATAATTTTGCATGAAATTAAACATAGCTTGTTGATAATGAAAATGATTAGGATCCATTTGGCCTAAACAAATGTAATTTGAAATAAAAAGATGAAAATTTGAAATAAAATGATAATGAGAAGAAATTGTTGGAAAAAAATTAAAAATATATGAATAAAATGATGAAATTGTGAGAGAGAAATTTGAAATTAAAGAGTAACCAAAAGTGAGAGAAAATAGGATTGGTATACAATTTTCCAACAAACTTATATTTATAATAAATAAAAAAAGTTTAAAAATAAAAAACTAAAAAATAGTTGCTGCACAACGCTAAATTGATTATTTTAATAATAAAAAATAAAGAACCGTTGCTTATATTTGTACTGCTCACCGGTGGAACAACTTTTTGTTGACAATTTCAATGCCAAGCTAGCAAACCAATTTGAAAACCACCGTTGAAGGTGGTCTTACTCTACGGTTCATGTGATCTTCCATACCAACCATCCGGATTGCTCCACGTGTCTTTCAATATTATATAAAATCTCACTTAAGTTCCAAAGGTGACCAATTGATATTATATGTATGACATAAAAACTAACGTGACATTAAATCCGAAAACTCGAACAAAAATTCTTGTTTGAACCAATAACTGGATGGACCATAATCTGGATTGGGCCTAGAGAATTCGTGATATACCCCTCGGATTAAGCCCATGAAGAATAACAACCGATTTAGTTCATTCAGAAATTCGGATTACACCCCTGCTTTCCATGTTACACAACTTTAATGCAATTTCGATTTTGCTTATAATTTCGATTCCACCGACTCATAAAAATATGTTTCTGACTTTTTAGTATCTTAGAATATTTTTGGTATTTTTTGTGAATTTTTTTGTAATTAATTTCCTTTAGTTTTTTTATCCATTTTCGATAACATGTTTAGAAATGATTTCTCCACGATACCATGCATGTTTTGATGTGGTTTTCGATTATTTCTAGACAATAAAAATATGAATAAATAGGCTCTGATTTTTAGGACTTTTAGAGTTTTATCACTTTTTTTGGGATTTTTTGTAATTAAATTTAGGTCCCGTTTTAATTGTTTTCGATAACATGTTTAGAGGCAATTTTCCCCCTAATACTTCGCATTTAGATGCGATTTTTCATTGTTTCTTAACCATAGAAACTCATAAAAATAATATGCTGGTTCTATTAGATATTAGGAGTCTTTAGGTATTTTTCTAATATTTTTTTAGATCTTTTTAGGTTTTTATCCGATTTTCCTTTTGTATGATACAAACATAGGTAATTGTTTGCTAGTTAGGAATCGATTTCTTTGTATATAATGTCTAATACTTGTTCTAAACTTCAAATAACTTTTGATTAACATGTTGAAATGTTTAGGTAGTTCTTAATTTGATTTGAAATTGATAATTGAGTCATATGATAAGGGATCATGGTAGTTAACCCTTAGAGCGATAATTAATCGTTTTAACTTCGTTTTGTGCACAAATATGTGTCAACCATGATTCTTCTTGTGCATTTCATTTGAGATTATTTAATATGAATTAGCTACTGACTTGTAGAGTTTTACATCTATTTAATTCAATTCTTACTTGATTCTCAAGTTTCAATTATGATGTATAGTTTAAAAGTGTATTTCTCCTTCGTCATTTGAATTGACTAGTTGTAGGAATGTAATGCCGCGTGTTCCTTAGAAACTTTAGGATATTTTCTACCATTTAATTGGTAGTAAAATTTAAACCTCATATTAGGATTGTAAATAGAACTTCAAAACTAATCTTTAATAATTCAATTCCTAGGAACTAGTTTAATATTTACATAGTTCTTATAGGTTCCTCTTGCATGTATAATTTGCAATCTCCTCCCTTACCTTTAGAGATGTTTAAGTAAACTTTAGAATGCATGCTCTCTGCCCTTTATTGGAAGTGAGGTTTAGGGTGCTTCCTAATTGTTGATTTACTGATGCTTATGCTTGTTTCAACACTTGTTTATCGTGGACCTCGAGCTTTGTCAATTTAGATATGGATTGGTATATTTCGCATTGTGCGATTATCTGGTATCTTGTATGAATTGTATTTTGGGTGCTTTAATTGTGATATGGGCTTGTATGTTCCATATTACTTTGATACATGTATTGGTATGAATTGTATTTCATGCAGGTACTGTTTGTAACACGGATCAGTATATTTGATGTTACATCGTGAACTAGTTTCTACTCGAATTGTATTTCAGCAGTGGTTCTGTTTGTGATATGGACTTGTATGTTCCATATTACTTTAATACATCATTGAATATTTCATGCAAGAGTTTTTTGTGATGCGGATTTGTATATCTGACATTACATCCATTCTGGTTTTTTTTCTTGAATTGCATTTCTTGCAGGGGTTCAGTTTGTGTTTGGACTTGTATGTTCCATACCACGTGGTTACACTTCTTTGTATGAATTGTATTTCTAGAAGTGTATTTGTTGATATTCTGACGTATACAACACAACTCCAACTCTAATTATTGATACCTCGATATATTTTTCATCAGCTTTATTTGTTGGTGACAGCAGTATTCGAAGTTTTCCAGAGTATTCTTAGCTCGCAGTGCTCTTCGAATCATTATCCGTTTGGTATTTTCTATACCTATTTATCGCATTTCTTTTACCGTCTTTTCTAGAGAGCATGAGAAGTAGGGTTTTACCGCTTTCCTTGCCATGAGAAGTAGGAATAGAGATGTATGAAGGGGCTTCTGTAGTTGGAGCATGTTCAGGAACCCCTCTGGTTTATTTAAAGACCCGTTTAGGGCGCTTCTGTGTGATAATTGTGTTTGGTTTGTTTAAAACTCCATCATGCATAGGAGGTAATTTCGAAAAGTGTTTACATTTGTGCTTGCATAGGTCGGTGGTTAGACACCACGTGGCACCACCAAGCAAAGTCCCGCTTTTATATTTCCGCTATCGAGTCATGATGATATGATGGGCAAGAGAAAGGGTCCGTAATCGAATCCCGCAGTTCCAAACTGTACCACACATGCGAATCGTGTTGCTTCTTTTATCGAGTCAATAAAAAAGTGGCAAGAGTTCCCTATTCTGACTCTCCATGCTTTCCTGGGGTTCGCAGTTATTGTAGAGCTTGCATCATTTGCTCTTCACACTTGACAATTCATGTCATGCAGTGATACCATTCACGGGAATCGGATGTGTCGACTCCTGGTTGACTCACGGTATGCTCGTTACTGTTCGAGGCTATGGGACTTCCTCCTTTTCCTGCGCTTGTGTGACATTTGTTTGTTTGCATTGCATTGTTTGTGTGCTTCTGTCAAAGCACTTGTTTGCTTCATCCCTTTTTGTCGTCTTCGATTCTATATTAGGTAGTGATTCGAGATAGACATAGACTTAGGTTGGAAACCTTTTCCATTCCTTTTTGTCGTCTTCGATTCTACTTTAGGTAGCAATTCGAGATAGATATAGATTTAGGTTGTAAACTTTTTCCATATTCCCTTAGGATTCTCTTGAATCTACCTTAGATAGCGATTCGAGTTAGACCTTAGGTTGTAATCCATGCATGATAACATTAGGGATAGTATTAGATAGTTTCCCTTGATTGTTTCCTTTTTTTTTTTGCATCCTTGCATGTAATAAAACTAAAACTTGTTTTCTTTTTCCTTTGCAAATTAAAACACTTAATAATGGTTCAAACTCCTTTTTCAAAGGTAAAAGCAACCAACCAATACAAACCTTTTGCCTATGTGTTTTCATTTGTGTTTAAAACCTTTTCATAAGAAAAAAACAAAACCCACCAAAACATATGAGCTAAACTACTACAGCCTGATTTTCCCATTACACGAGGGAATACATAGGCATCTTGTCACGGGCTCGTCGAGCAAACTTTGTAAATACTTCCTTCTTTCCCCGTGTTTTCTTTATTTTCTTTTCTTGCATGCATTTCTTTAGCATACATATATAGCAATTAAGGATAAATAGATATAAACACACCCATTAGATACAAAATAGAAGTGGATACCATAGAGTACTACGGACGGTGGGGTGCTAATACCTTCCTTCGTAATAGATTCCTCTTACCCTATCTCTCTCGGTCGTAAGACCTGTCTTATCCCTTTAGGTTTCGCGATGCATTTACCTTTCTCCTTTATGAGATAAAACATTCCATGGCGACTTCATTGATATAGTTATTGGATGATGTTCAAATGGTTGTTTGGGCATAACTTCATTGGGGATCGTACATACCTCTTGTTGGTCCGATCAGAGTCGATCCTAGCTTTTATTTTCTTGTCTATTGGTGTTTATTTATTTACTTGCTTTATTGTAACATCCTTTGTATGCTTGCATTGCATTCTATGTGGTATATTTAATGATTTCATATTTTGTTGAGTTGTTGTGTTGTGATCTTTCAATTGTGGAGTTACAAGAGTTAAAAGGCCCCATACCCCGACCGAGACATATAGGACACCTATGAATAGAGTGGAACATGTCGATAATCGGATGTAGATCTTGTAGTCGGCATGTCGCCCATGCTTCGTGGGAGGTTCAATCAGCTTAATATCTTCACGTAGGTGTTATGATGGTAGTTTCTCTAGGAGAACTAGATCCTGGAGTTACCTTGACTACCTTAAGCCTTAGTTTCACCAGGAGTGGGCGGATCATGATTATTACAGGTACCATTGGTGACTATTGGTGACTTGATATTGATGGTGACTCGGTATTTTCGTTGGTGATTCGGCATTTTTTGTTGGTGACTATGATTCCATTCGTTGGTATTTTCTAGCCAAGCATTCATCCGAGTTCCTACTTTCAATCATAGCAGAAACAAGACAACAGTTTAATCGGTTCATGGAAGTAGTAAACCCATGATCATGCATAATGTACCTACATCATAGCATGTTTATTTTTCTTAAAGAAATGTCACAAAAACATGTTATTTTATCTAACCTCATGCATATCATTTCTGGACTTCTGTGGTTTATTATCAATGTCGATGGATACCAACAATCAAACCAACACCAAGCCCTAAGGAAGACTTCTTCATATTATTTTTGTTCATTCGACATCTCAAGTGAGAGCCGGAGGTACTCCTGTGAAAAAATTTGATTAAGAGAATTCAAAAAGGATCATGGGAACATATTGTCGTTACTAATGGAAGATTATGAGTTCTTTGTCGGCGTTCTACTCCAGCTTATTTTTGATGAGCTGTGTGTTTTACCTTTCAAGACTATCGCTTAGCACCTACTCGAGGAGTACTTTCATCTTGGGTATCAACATCAAGGCGTTTGCCTTTTGTCAAAATAATGGATACTCCCGATTTTGAAGCCATTACTAAAGTCCTTGGTTTGCGGTTAGAAGTAACGGCCATTGGGTTCGGAAGATCGACTTCGTGATCTCCTCGTTTTCTTTTTAGTCAAAGTGATGAATTTGCCAAGATTGGTTGTTGAAAAGCTTCAACATTATTTTAGCCATGATCTATGGTATGGTGATTTTTCCTCTTTCGAGAAGTTTGTGGATTTTGCTTCACCGTATTCATGAATGACAATCCAGCTTCCTACCATTTTGATGATACATATTATGTCATCTACTCTCGCCATGGTCATGGGCGAAGTATGGTTGTATGTCTTTGCTTTATCGTTGGTTTAACACACATTTGCCAAGCGGGGCATTTGTTGATTGTGTAAAACCATGAAGTGGTTCAGCCGGATCATCACACTCACCCATATGATATAGTTTTTGGAAACACTATGTCGAGTGGTTCCGAGATCTCGCTTAATGAGAGTTTCCAAATGTACCATTGATGGGAACTAAGGGCTTCCACCGGCTATAATCCCCATTGGCTCGCCACCAACCAGGATATCCTTTGACCCGGAAGCACCCACTATTTGTTAGTTGACGAGTATCTTTTTGCAAATAATGAGAACCCTGCTTTTTCTAAATCGATTGTTGTTGCATGGAGCTCACCATGTGCAACAATTTCTCACAAAAGGAAAGTATGCACTGATTCTTATATAAACCGGTTAAAAGAGCGGGTCTCCAAGATTTGGCTACCATAAAAAGAGAAATAATTTTGTATTGTCAACCCGATTCCATGGTTGAAAGTCCCAAGACCAGATTTCTCTACTCTCTTCTTCACGCTATTCTCCCTCCGTGTTCCGTGTACATCGAGATTTACAAACAACTCAATCGAGAATTCAAATTACAATAATAGCTACAAGCTTATTACATGGATCCAGTATTCGCTCTAGATAAAGAGGTTATCCATCGAGATCGTAATTGAAAAGACCAAGTTATGAAGGCTTTACGCTTACTTGAAGAAACCAAGAGAGTCAAGGTAATTCATCTTTCTTTCGATC